>JASAMZ010004995.1:0-63946 GCA_030248115.1 Linhomoeus sp. GSCO2_2 | reverse complement strand
TGTACTTGGTTCAGTTTCGTATTGCTTGAGGTGGGTGGGAAGCAGCTGTTGAATCGCGAACGCGTGCTCCGACGAGAAGTATTTCCGGCAGATCAGGCAGGTCAGTAGGCTCTCTCTCAGCTTCTTCACGCAGTCGAAATGGACGCGAATGAGAGTTTTTCCCACACAGTCCCAGTCAAAGCCGCGGCAGGACCATTGCGCTGCAACGACGAGAAGAAAGCGTTTGGGAAAAATAAAACGAATTTCAAATTTCACCCTAATAAGCGCATCTGGTGTAGCAATGGACAAGAATGTTTTCGCGCCTACAACAAATTTGCATAATGGAACACAGTAAGCATAGACACCCCCCGCTGTGAGCAATACGCCCAAGGTCGCGCCGCGTCGGGACCGCGCAGATTCAAACGTGTTCAAACGCGTTTAAGATTATTAGGCGCGAAGAGAGTATTTGGGCGGTACTGTGGCTTCCCGTATTATGTTCTATTGTCGCTTCCTGTTCCATAATTCTAATAGGGGGACACAATATTTTATTGTGTTTAACGCCCAAATTAAGGAGATAAAACAACCAGGGCAGCTCACAAATTTCACTCCAGAGTCCACTTTCGTCATGGCTCTCGAAAACTGCACCTCCCGTTGATGATTTGAATGCGATCATTCGGGCGAAGCTCCACGAGAAGATCCCCGGCTTGGCCAGCGCCCTGCTCGACCGCTACCTGGAACTCCAGCCCGATGGAGGGGTCCCGCTCGGCGACGCGCACTACTGGTCCTTCCTCGACGACTCCCCCCAGACCTCTGCGGCAAAACGTCGCCACGTGACGCTAGCCAAGTACCCGGCACGTCTTCCCTCCGCCGAAGAGAGCCCGACTGACGAAAGCCTTTCTGACTCCCCTGTCCAGCTCGGCGGCGCGCCCAGTCAGCCCTTCTTCTCCATCGAGGCACAGGGAGAGCGAGTCAGCGCCAAGTTCGGTCTCAAGGAGAAATACTACAGGTGCGCTAGCGTTTTCTTATTTCGTTGCGTCTTTTATCTTTCATGGGGTAGCAATACGTCATTTTCAGTTACGTATTGCTCCATTATAGCACCCACCTAGCCCCTCCCGAGATCACGCCCGACTTTTGGAACATCGTGCCGTCGAGAGAGACTGCCTGGAATTCATTTCACATCATTATTCACAGTTTTTTGCACATTATTACCCAAATTTCCCACCCTGCGCGGCTCCATGGCCGACGTGGGAGACTTAGAAAGCGATAGCTTGGGCGACAGTCTTTCGCAATCCCAAGGTTGGACGCGGATTTTGGCGCCAAATTCAAACAGTTCTACCGTAACCCCAATCGTTCAGCGGACGCGGCCCTGATGCCGCCTCCCCCGCCTCGACAATCGAGCAGTCAGCAAGAGATGCAAGAGATGTATGACAAAGAATCGCGAATCAAATTGGACTTCGAATACTTGGACAGGGAGTATCAGGAGGCCAGTGAATGGCGTAAAAGAATTTTTTTTAAATGTGCTAGCTCCGTGTATCAGAGTCTGCCGTATTGCGCTAGAATGTTAGACATAGACGTGGTACCACAGTAGTCTACAATGCGTGTCACAGTAGTTCGATATGCCACAGCAACACTACTGACAAGTCTGACGACAACATTGATAAACGCCTTCATTTTTGGCACTCAGACCCGCAAACGAGGCTCGTATTTGCGCTGACTTTGTCTTCGTTATGAAATTCTGCACTTCGTCCTCAAGCATCGGTTGAAATTTTGGTTCACGCACAAGCGAAAAGTGAAACGAACGTTCTTGCGGGTTTGTCGGAGTGGCCAATCGATTTCCCCGTATGCTGATGGATCAACAAGCTGTTTTAAAAAAGTTGAGTTGTTTTATTAATACAGAGTGGTTTGTGAGTGTTTTAAAGTGGAAGAGTAAAAGAGTGGATAATTTTGTAAAGTGTTTCGAAGCCTTTCCGATATGACGCGCGCCCGCCCGGAGTCCACTTTCATGCGCTACTTCTGACACGCTCCTTTCTGAGAGGTTCTTGCAGGGCAACATTGGGATCGCCCGGGATTAATTTTTTGAGCAAGACACACGCATTTCTGAGCGGTTGTTGCAGGGCAACATTGGGATCGCCCGGGATTAATGTTTTTAGCAGACAAAGTTGTTCGTAAGACAAGGGTTTAAAAAAACAAAAGTATTTCTTTAGGAATGACCGTTCAATCTACAACGTAAGACGAGCGAGTTAGGGCCCATTTGCTGTTTGAACCTTTGGGTTACTGTAGCTCGCGATATTCAAACTTTTGAGTTTCGAACAATAGAAGAACAAATGATCAGCGAGTCAAGAGCTATCCAGCAACTCAAGATCGTCTCTCTACAACGCACGCTGAGCGAGTTAGAGCGATTTCTATGCTAAAAACGCGAGAATGTCGCTTTTCGTGGTGCGTGTTTGCGTAATTGACAAAATTTTTACGCCAAGTGAAAGAGCACGTCGAGACCTTTTAGTTGACCTATCGCACGCCGCTCTACGACGTAAGACGAGCGTGCTAACACGTTTTGCGTTTTGGACCTTCGCGTTACTGTAGCGCGCGCAATTCAAACTTTTGAATTTCGACTTCTCTTAACGGAATTATCAGTGTGCCGAAACCTATTCAACGAACTCAAGATCGTCTCTCTATGACGGAAGACGAGCGAGTTAGATAAGTTTTGCGTTTTAAACCTTTGGATTACTGTAGCTCCCGAAATTCAAACTTTTGAGTTTCGATCAATAGAAGAACAAATGATCAGTGAGTCGAGAGCTATCCAACCAACCCAAGATCGTCTCCGTACGACGCACGCTGAGCGAGTTAGAGCGCTTTCTGCGTTAAAAACGCAAGAATGTCGCTTTTCGTGTTGCGTGTTTGCGTAATTAAGAAACTTTTTTATGCCAAGCGAAAGCGCACGTCGAGACCTTTCAGTTGACCTATCGCACGCCGCTCTACGACGTAAGACGAGCGAGTAATAGCCGTTTTCAGTTTGAACCTTCGGGTTACTGTAGCGCGCGCAATTCAAACTTTTGAGCGCCGATTTCTCGAGGCACATTACCAGTAAGTCGAGACCTTTCAGTAGAGCCCAAGATCTCCTTCCTACAACTTACCAACGCCGAGATCTGAGAGCGTAACGGACGGACGGACGGACGCACGCACGCACGCACGAAAAGCTCTCGTAGGGGTTCGCCCGGCTGAGGCCGGGCGAAAAAGTGTTCAATCTTTGCATTGTTATCGTTGTTGTTGTTTTAGTTCGAGGACGAGGACGAGGTGAAGAAGCGGACTGACCAGCTGCAGAAGGCCATACAGGAGCTGCAGAGCCACCTCTCGCGCGTGCAGGCGCCCAACCTGCGCGCTTCCGAAAGGTAAAAAGGTTTCCGTGCGGAAAATCTTGTATGCGAACGCTAGAATATCGAGAATTGTTGCCTGCGCCGCCTAACGATCGCTCGACTGTCGTCTGCGTCGCTGTATTTTGTCTCATCTGTAATGAAAGCTGACCGTTTTGCCACTTGTATACATTTTGGACAAATTCTTGCAGTTTTTATTGGTTCTTTGCAAATTTTGTAGTCGTTTGACGCTTCTACTTTCACCCACTCACATCACAGGCTGAAGGGCGTGACGGATCGTGAGCGCGAGACGCAGGAGGAGTGCGAGCGGGCGCAAAGGCGAGCTACTAAGGCCAAGAAGCAATTCGAAAAGGTGCGCGACGAGCGCTACAAGCGCTTCTACGACGTCTTCGAACCCGTGGCCAACAACATCGACGACATCTACAAGGTGGAGATGAGATTAAATCCCGGGGCGAAGCTAATCTTGACGAGGGGTGTTTCATGAAGAGAATCCCCCCCCCCCCGATTGTCGCTTGCGGTGTAATTTGAAGTGAAAAGAGTTGCGAAAATGGACTATCGTCAAAGTCGTAGCTGCGGTTTCGATTTTGGAGCAATATTGGCCAAAACTGCAATTTTGAAAGGTTTTTTGTACTACAACATCAAAAATGTAAAAGTAGCTAAAATTTTCTTGAGTTGACCAAAATTCCCACTCCTTTGGATAATCCTGTGTCCAGCGCTGACGGCGTCCTCCATTGCCAAATCCCGGGGCGAAGCCAATCTTGACCGTGAACTCTTCCTTATAGTCTCTGAGTCGCAACCAGGGCGCCCAGGCCTTCCTGGGAGCGGAGAACTTAGAGGAGCCTTTCTTGGAGGGCGTCTCCTACAACTGCGTGGCCCCTGGGAAGAGGTATACGGTAGTGCGCTTTTTCGAATTTGTACAGAGTGTAGTCGGTCTCCCTAGTATATAGAAGCGTGTAGCTGCTTTGCGGCACAGTTGTCTAGTCGTGTGTAACTATAACAGTCACCAACTTCAAGCTAGGATAGCTAGGTAGGCTAGGCAGTCTATAGGTCGACGGTATTCGCATTTTGTCAAATTCTGATTAGTTCCAACGAATGAATAATCAAGGTCGTTGGCTTGGGAAACGCTTGTGTTTATAAACCTTCCCAAACGCCGACCCCTAGCTGCCTACCGTAACCCCATGCCCATCATACCGTAATCCCACGCAGGTTCCGTCCCATGGACAATCTGAGCGGGGGCGAAAAGACCGTAGCCGCGCTCGCTCTCCTCTTCTCCATTCACTCTGTGAATCCCTCCCCATTCTTCGTGCTGGACGAGATAGACGCCGCCCTGGATAACACCAATATTGGAAAGGTATTGGATTGGGGATACTGTAGGAATGAGTGTTTGAAATTGTTTGGGGGGATAGGTGTCGTGTTTGAGCGTGTATTTTGGCGAAAAGTGATCCTGGTGTTGAGAGCATGAAAACTGCTGTGCTGCCCTGAGCGGTGAAGAAGAAATGTCTTAACGTTTTGAAGCTAAGTTGTTTCTCAGTCTCGGCGGCGCCACAGGCGAAATTCTCCACAGACTACAGCCCCTCAGGCTAAAAGTATTTGATGTTTCACAAGTTCACAACAGGCCCCCCCCCCCCCCCCCCCTTCATATACATGCACCGCTGACAACTAATGTGGATTACTGTAGTATCCCTGTGTATTTTCTCACAGGTGGCGGCCTTCATCCGAGAGCAGGCGGAGCAGAAGATGCAGGTGATAGTGATCTCACTCAAGGAGGAGTTCTACAACAGGGCACAGGCTCTGGTCGGCATCTATCCCGAGGTATATTGTAGATACACTACGGTAGGTAGACAGACGGCGTTGATTGGTTGATTGCTACGCATGCAGGGTGGCCCTATAAATGGGGATAGGGGAATTTGTGCCGAAAGCATTATTGCCGGTATGAGCCACGCCAAGTCGTCGCTCGTGCAGGAGCCCCTGCATATTTGGTCACAATTGCCTTTCGCGGCCGATATTCGCGGCGGGGGGGGGGGGGGGGGGAGCTGGGTGGACGCCACCCTGTACACTCACTATTTTAGCGCGCAATTCAAAAATTCAAATTTCAGCCGGGCCCCTGCACCATCAGCGGCGTGCTGACGCTGGATTTGACCAAGTATCGCGACCCGCACGCCCCGGGTGACGACAGTACAGTGGGGGCCAAGTAGAGTGGTTTTTGTGAAAATTGCGTCACTTTGCGTCATTTTGCGTCATTTTTGTGTTTTGTGTAGGGTAGGAGGCGGCGTAGTCGGTCGGTGTCAGTGGTGTCGTTGTCAAATCGTCCGTGCATTTTGTTGTTTGTGTGGCGCTTTCGGTGTGCGTCGTTTCTATTCGTGTGTAAACCCCTCGTTCGAACTACAGTACACCTTTGTCGTACAGTCGAAAATTTCCACACTGCGAAGCGCGCGAACTGCCGAATGCAGTTAATTTTTCAAGTTGCTACATTGCAAACCTTACTCGTTCCAACTTCAGGATACTGTAAACAAATTGTACCACGGAAAATACTCAAAAACACTATGTTTTGTATGAAACGGCGAGCTTTTTTCATCCGCTATCGATTTCTGTTCTATGCATTTGCCACAATACTCTTATCTGTGCTTTACAACGAATTTCTAGTCTATTTCGTGGTTCTGTGGAGTTGCGACTATCCCAAAGTGCAACAAAATGCTCAAAACTTGAAATATATGATTTTGACGGATACTCATTTGCTGGGTCCTTTGAGAGGTCACTGGTTCGACAAACTGAGAAGGTTTGTTTATTTGGATATTTGGATAAAGGATTTCCAAAAATTACAGCGTAGTTTTCAATTTTAGGGAATGGCAAATGCGCCGCGCGTTTCAAACGGCTCAATATTATTTTGAACCTGAAGCCATCTTTGTTTTGGGTTGGTTTCGGTAATTTTATTTTGGCTACAATATGTGCACTTTTGTCATAGTATTTGTGATAGATGTTGTAAACTTTAATATTATGGGTATGTGTATTTAAATTCCACTTTTTACGCATTTCAAACAAAAATTTAAATGTATGTGTCAATAAAAAAGCACGGTTGTATATTCAGGCGATCTATTCGATGAGGGAGATATGGTGGATTTCTCAGAGCTGGAAGCCTATAGGAAACGGTTCTATGATATCTTTGATACGGGAAACAGGTCGCTATTGTATGTGGTGCCTGGAAATCACGACGTCGGCTTCCACTATGCGTGCGTGATAGTTGCTGCTCTAATCGATTTATCTGATTGATTGACTACCGTATATCCTCTAATAAGCCCCCCCCCCCTCTCAAATAGAGCACTCGTAGAGGGAAGTTGAAATGGAGTATTCATGGTAATTGGTTTGTTAAGCCGATCGTAGTCTGGTCAGTGGTGTGATTGCACTAAAACATGATTGGTCAGTTGCATCGTTGACTGATATGAATTGGGCTATCGAGTTGCGCTCTGTTCTTATATTATCGGCCAGTCACGGTCGTTTCGATCAATACTGAACTTCCGATCAATTTATTTCAATCTTTTGTTTTTCACAATTTCTATTACAATTCAGCATCCGCTCGTTTCCCGCCCGACTTCGTTGGTTCCAGACTCGGTTCGACACGACACCCGTTCGCCTTATAGAAATCAAAGGGAACCTATTTGTACTAATTAACGCCATGGCGTTACATAGTGACGAGTGTAGTCTATGCGCCGAAGCCCGAAAATCAATAGAAGAATTGAGTCGGAGTTTGAATTGCGCGCGCGAATTCAAAAATTCCTGTTCCAACGCCACAAATCCAATCGAGAACTACTCCCGACCCATTCTCATGCTTCATTTCCCGCTCTACCGTATCTCCGACGCGTCCGACTGCACAGAGCAAAGCCTAAGCCAACCGGACGCTATGAACTTTAACGAACGTTCTCAGCCCATGCGCGAGTTCTGGGAGTGCCTCTCGAAAGAGTCTACTGATTTACTATTTGAAAAATTGCGCCCCCGGGCGATTTTCAATGGGCACAGCCATTTCGGCTGCGAGAGACGCTACTCGGACGCTACAGAGTATACGGTAGCATCGTTTTCGTGGCGAAACAACGTGAACCCCGCGTTTCTATTGGCCAAAGCTAGCCCCGAAGAGTTGAGAGTGGCCAAGTGTTTTATGCCCGGCGAGATTACGGTATTCTGGGTGTACGGTATAGCTGCCGCTATCGCTGTATGTTTTGTACTCGCGCAGTGCTGTTTGGTGTTCTCTTGTGGTTTGTTGAGGCGCAGGCCCAAGTTGAGAACTGGATAGTGGGTGGTGATATCTTTTGTTTGAAAGATTTGGTAGAAATTTATTGCCGCGGATGAAATATGAACGATGCAGGAAGCACGAGATAATAAATGATGCAATATTCTGTTTTAAGTATGAATGACGCAATATACAATCAACATTTGTAAGGGTTGTTTGATTGCTCTGCATTCGAGTCGCGTCTCTGCAGGGGCTCCTGCTTCTAGGTGATAATATTTGCGGCCACTGTCATAAAGGTATGTATGTACATTGATACTGAAATAAATGTGCATTGACACTACAAGCAACCCATCTTTTGTCATTTTGAGTACAATATTTGCAGAGCAGATTCTTTATTTCGTATCATTATTTCTCCCCTGGGGGAGTGGGGCCGATCCCGCCGGCACTGCTATAGTGGGTCAACCCGTGGCAAGGGAGGAGCAAGCCCCTTCCACTCGCCCTGTTCCAAAAATCAGCAATCTCAATTGTGCTCAATAGAACACATATCAGAGATTAAGCTGATAAGAACAGATTTTTTCGTGGCACGGTGGCCAAACCAACTACACTTTGATCATAGCAATAAATGCCACGAAGCGATAATTTTGAAGCTTATGCTCCTTCGGATACACTGTTGAATCGACGCGAAGCGAGCGGTGCCACCACAGAAAGAGCGCTGCTTCGAAAATTCGACGAAACATTCGATGTCGCAGCGAGCGAAGCGCCGCCTATCGCCTTGCAAGTGCTGCCGCCAGCCGGCTGCCGTCGTTGTGCAACGCAACAGCCTACGTTACTACAACCCCCCCCCCCCCCCCCCCCCCCCGTGTTGTGGGTTGAGGCGCGGGCCCAAGTTGAGAACTGGATAGTGGGTGGCGATCTCCTTTGTTTGGAAAAGATTGTAGAAATGTATTGCTGCAGATGAAATATGAATGGATACAAGAAACACGAGAATACAAATGATGCAAAATTCTGTTTTAAGTATGAATGACGCAATATACCGGGTGTTTTTTTCGCCGCCCCCCAGGGCGGCGAGTATATATACGGACGCTAATGTCTGTTCGTGTTTCTGTCTGTGTGTGTGTGTGTCCGTGTGTGTCACAAAACTAGACATGACGGTTAGTGCCACCCGATGGAGTCGAATGCGCTGAGTAACGTGCCGTTGTCCGTTTCTGTTGCTAATTTCGCTATTTCGAGATATTTACAATTGAAATATGAAAATGTCAAAAATGACACTTTTATTTACAGGTCGTATCGAGAAAGTTTTTGCTGAAATGGAAAGGGCATAAGACGCCATGAATTTGTGACATAGTTTCGGATTTTGGAATTCACGAAATTAGGGATATTTTCAAGGTTTGTGTCAAAATTCCCAAATTTCGACAAATTCAAACAGCTTAAATTTCAAAACTTCTTTGCACGGATGTATCGAGCATAGTCTGCCAAGTATTTAGCAAACAGTTTCAGCGAATATAATTAACGAAATTTAGGATATTTTTAAGGATTTTGTCACAATCCCCAAATTTCGACATTTTCAAACGGCTTAGATTTCAAAATTTCTTTTCCCGGATGTGTCGAGCATAGTCTGCCAAGTATTTATCAAATAGTTTCAGATTTTATAATTAACGAAATTAGGGATATTTTCAAGGTTTTTGTCAAAATTCCCAAATTTTGACAAATTCAAACAGCTTAAATTTCAAAATTTCTTTTCACGGATGTGTCGAGCATAGTCTGCCAAGTATTTATCAAATAGTTTCAAATTTTATATTTAACGAAATTAGGGATATTTTCAAGGTTTTTTTGTCAAAATTCCCAAATTTCGACCAATTCAAACAGCTTAAATTTTATAATTTCTTTACATGGTTGTGTCGGGCATAGCCTGTCAAGTATTTAGCAACTCGTTCTAAGTTTTATAATTAGCGAATTTTGGAATATTTTCAAGGTTTTTGTCAAAATTCCCAAATTATGACAATTTCAAACAGCTTAAATTTCACAATGTCTTTGCGTTGATGCATTGGGCATAGTCTGTCAAGTATTTGGCAAATAGTTCTAGATTTTATAATTAAAGAATTTAGGTATATTTTCAAGGTTTTTGTCAGAATTTCTAAATTTCGACAATTTTGAGCAGCTGAGATTTCAACATACCTTTGTGTGGATGCATCGAGCACTAATCCCAAAAGAATATGGCGTCGTCCCATTTATACCCTTTTCAATAGGGCGTCGTCCCATTTATACCCTTTTCAATAGGGCGTCGTCCCATTTATACCCTTTTCAATAGGGCGTCGTCTCATTTAGACACTTTTATTGCACTGTGTACCTGCGGCGAATTTTTCTGATCCATTTATGGATCAGTTGCCACAATTATAAGCGAAAAGGGTGCCTGCGGCGAATCTTCTGATCCATATGTGGATCAGGTACCCGAACAAATCCAAAGACCAATTGCGGCGATACCCCACCAGATTGTCGGCTAAATGTCTAGCGGCACTTCACTATCCAGTGCACATTATCGCGCACACGCTTTCAAGTTTACACTGATGCCAACGTGGTGCCACAGTTTTTAGACAAAGCTTGTTTATGTGAACGATTACAAAGTTGAATATCTTCCTAGCGCGAAGCGGTGACAACCACGCGAAACGCGCACACCAGATCTGCTGCGAGCGGCTCCAAGCTGGGCCACTGTGCCAAACTTTGTTTGCTACAAAATGCTGCTCAACAGGAGTAGGCAGCTGGTTTATATGGTAAATGAAAGCTTGTGTTCTCGGCTATGGAATACTACTAGTTGCATGAATATTGGCCTCAAAACGAAAGAGTTACAGCCGTTTCATTGACGCAAAACCTTAGAAATTCTGTCTCAAATTCAACACGCTGTAATTTGGGCAGGTTGTTGTGAAATTCCGTAATATTTCAACTCATATCACGGCAACTTGTTGTCTCCATCGTGTGCAATTTTCGTTTGTCAGGGTGCACCTACGAGGAAGATATTCAACTTTGTAATCGTTCACATTAAAAAAACCACCCGGTACAATTAACACTTGTAAGGGTTGTTTGATTGCTCTACATTCGAGTCGCTTCCCTGCAGGGGCTCCTGCTTCTAGGTGATAATATTTGCGGCCATTGTCGTAAAGGTATGTATGCACATTGACACTGAAATAAATGTACTGCACATTGACACTGAAATAAATGTACATTGACACTACAAGCAACCCATCTTTTGTCATTTTAAGTACAATATTTGCAGAGCAGATTCTTTATTTCGTATCATTATTTCTCCCCTGGGGGAGTGGGGCCGATCCCGCCGGCACTGCTATAGCGGGTCAACCCGTGGCAAGGGAGGAGCAAGCCCCTTCCACTCGCCCTGTTCCAAAAATCAGCAATCTCAATTGTGCTCAATAGAACACATATCAGAGATTAAGCTGATAAGAACAGATTTTTTCGTGGCACGGTGGCCAAACCAACAGCCCAGAAAGGAACGAACGCACGGAGCACCTCTCTACCTCTCAGGAATGGCTGTGGCGGACGCAATACGAACGCAATGTGATGTGACAGTTCTGGGTGATCACTGAACGAGATCACAACTCCGAACGAGAGTTAGCACCAAAGTCGAAGAGCAGGCGTGCGAAGAGATCAAAGTCTCAAGAGAACAACAAACAACAAGGAGGCGAATTCAAATTCTCGAATTTTCGCTATTTCTGGGGATTTTCTAGATTGGGCTTCTTTTGGGCTCTCTCCTCCTCTTCTCCACTCCTCCTCCTCATCTCCCTTCTCCTTCTCCTCTTCTTCCTTGGCGGCTTCTGTGGCGCTGGGAGAGCTGGCAGCGGCGACGACGACGACGACTGGGCGGATAGTATAGGTGTCTCCAACTCCTCCTCCTCCTCCACAGATAGGCGGCAGAGGGGGGAGCGGGAGAGGGAGGGGGCAGTGCCGACGGCCTGCGGGATGGAGTGCCGCTTGCCTTCTCCAGGCCAGGCAACCCCCAGCTCAAGCGCACGACCTATCTTGCCACGTGTCCGCCCCTAGGCACCCGGTTCTGCTTGCTTGATTTCGCAGTTGGCCGGGCTGCTATGGGCCTATTTGGGGCTGAGCACGGGTCCGGGAAGTGGGTGGGCTGTTTGGGGCCATTGGCCCGAGAGAGTTGAGCATCTCCTCCGCTGGTGGCGCGATCGACTCAGCCTTCGCTCTGGCCCTTATTTGTTCAAGTATAGTATGTATGTAGCACCCATTTGAGTCGTCGCCAGTCGCCACTCTCTCTGCCTGCAGCGTAGTTACCACCAGGTTGTGGGAGATATTGGAGGCGCCCATGCCAGGGGAGACTACTACGGGGGTGGCTTACACTGGGCCACCATCGCGTGGACCTCCCTGACTTCTGGGACGGAGGGGGTTTTGGAGAGAGACGAAGCGTTTATATGGAAGTTTAGCCCTTAGCCTTTCATTGAGTATTTATCCCCCAGGATATGCCTCCAGAAGATGTTCTTAGAGTGATCGATTGTCTCGGCAATCATAAATCGGCGCATTTTGTGGTAGTACCTGGGTGGGATTCCCAAAGCTTTCAGCATCTGATTATTTTCGGGATCCCAAGTGCCCAGAGCTCCCACCACTATTGCGCCAAGTGAGACACTGTAGCCCTTACTGGCGTAGGCTATCGCTTCTGGTCTGTACTTGTCGACTTTGGCTTGTCTAGCCCTTTGAAATGCCTCTCGACCATTCTCGTACGGACATGTGACATCTGCGATGACGACAGTCTTTTTCGCTTCGTTTATCAGTACCAAATCCGGTCTGACGTCGTTCCCAGCGACTGAGGCCTTTTGATTGACTAGTAGAGTCTCTGATCGCTTCTCTCGGCCTCTGATTGCTCTGGCCAGTCGGTTGAGAATCGAGTCGTGCCTCTGTGTGATCCCTTTGGCGAGCGCCGTTGGACAGTGGCAGAGCACGTGCGCGATGGTCTCTTGTTGATAACCACATCTTCTGCACCCGTTGCCCAGACCATTGTTCTTGTACATAGGCGCCGCATTGAGCGACAACAGATTCAGGCGCGCCCGGTGGATGAACCGATAGCCTGCGAAGGAGATGTGCTTGCCGTCGCAGTTGAACTTGCTGGAAGCCGAGTCCAGGCCAACTGCCGACATGGCACAGCCCTGGCTTTTGTATTCCTCCGCCAGCTGCTGCATGTGCCCCCGCTGAAGGTTCTGCCTAAGCACCCTGTACGCCTGCGATCGCGACCGTTCATTCACCGTGATTGGAGCAGAATTTTCGGTGCGCTGCAGAGTCAGAGTTGCCTGGCGTGTTTCAGGCGAGACACTGAATTCGAGTCGGTAGAAGCGCTTCGAGAGTGAGCGCATGGCCCTTCTCAATTTTGTGAAGAGGTTTCGCGCCTCACCGCTACTGGAAGCCAGTGGATTGAGATTTCCGTCAGTGCGCCCATTGAGGAACCTGTCCAAATCGGATTTGTCAGGGGCCTTTCGGAGCCACTTGCGAACGGTCTCCTCCAGCTGGGACCAGAAGAACTCTCTGACGATACCATCAGGTGACGTGAGGAACTTGAGAACGTGCCCAACCGTCTGCAGCTCCAATTCACTGGCCACTGGCAAAATGCCCAGCCCGCCCAGATGCATGCTGCCAAAGACGTAGTGATTGGAAGCGCACGTGGGCAGGTGACAGATTTGCTTGGTGATCAGCGTTAGGACTCTGTCAAACTCTTTGAGCTCCGTCTTGCTGGGATTGTCATTTCTGACGGCGTACGAGAATCTGGGCAAGATGAAGGTCCGAATGGCGTCCAACTTCTGCCAAGGCGCCAGTAGTGAGTCTCTGATTAGCTCCAGGTCCTTTATTGCTTTTGTCAGGCCGTCATTGGGCGTGCAATTGACGTCCATGCCCAACTGAGCTCCAAGGTACCTGTAGCTTGTGACCCAATCTAGCGCTGGCATTTCGCCACCCTGTATCGAGAGAGTGCCCGTATCGTCGATCCCCTTGTTTGTCATGACTAGTGAGGCACATTTAGGCGGTTTGAACTTCAGGCCAACTAGTGACGACAGGGGTCCGATGAAGTTTAACATCTCCTCCAATTGGAGCTTACTCTCCCCTACCACTGCCAAATCGTCCGCGTAAGCGGAATGCATCACGGAGCGTTTCCTATTTTTGTATGGGACGTGTCTACCGAAATGTCCTAACTCCCACTGTGTGCGCACAGTGAACAGTTGCTGCCTACTCAGATTTGGAGGGATGAGACGTGTCACCGGAAGGCAAGGGGTGCAGCATAGGCATGTCTAAGAAGCGTGTGAACTCCATTAGCTGAGAAACGATGCGGGGCTTGGCGTCGACATTCTGAAAGTCCGGGTGGTAACTCTTGTAGATAATCACAGCTTTGACTAGAGCAGCTTCTAGCAGGAAGGAGAAGGCGCTGCCCAGGCACCAGTTTGAAGAGTAGAATTGGCGACGGTTGGTGGTGAGCATTTGGTCGCTGAATAATGGGGCATCTTAGTTGAAAGAGGAGCATCAATATGGAGATGTGTGTTACATCGATTACCCATGATTACTGGTTCACACGGTCCACTGGGCCCATGAACCTTTCATATAGACCAAACTTCTCGGGACGATATACTTCAATCTTTCGATATTTGTTTCCGGGTTGCTTGGATTTGACTTTGCGCCAAGCCAATGGAACATAGGAATCGTCGTCCAGCCAGCCGTGATCCGGGAGACTGTCCATGAGACTGATGCATTGGGCATCCATCCAGGTAGTCATGTCAAGGAGACCTGTCATGTCATAGTGGTAGTGTGTGGTGTCGAAAGTAAGTGCACAAGAGGAAAGATGCCCAAATAAACACTGTCTGCTGTGTGGGCTGTCAGAACGTCCCCTCGTTTGAGGCCGCTGGTTTCCTTCCCTCCCTTCATGATCTCTTTGGGCTACAGTTTTACTGAGGTTGTTTTTTGATATTCTAGTATGTCTAATGTTTTCTACACTTACAGTTGTTTTGGCAAGCTTTTGGCAAACTTAAGATTATTCCAGTGCTGCGATTTTCCCTATCTGCGACCTGGACAACGTCCGGCGATTCCACGACTTCACCCAGTACGCCAACGAGTGGTTCGACTTCGTTGAGGAAACTTATGACGACCTGTGTCTTGTCAGGTACTTACTTCTGTCGTTTCTTTAATTTGCTTAGTTCAATGGTACTACTTATTACCTATGATGCCCATGTTGTAGCCCCATCGCCGCTCCCATCAAGACCTACCTTCGACTACTGCAGCGCTGCAGCGGTGGTTTCCTACAGGTGGCGCTGTGGTCATACGTGTAAGTGCCAACCGGCCAGGGGGGGGGGGGGGTCGGGGGGGTATAGGACCCCTCAGGGGGGGGGTCTGAGGTCCCTGGAGGGGGGGGGGGTCAAATGACCTAAAAGTTTTGCCAAAAAAGTACCAAAAAATAAGAAAATTTTGCAAAAATAGGCCAAAAAGGTGCCAAAAATCGCTTAATTTTGGTCAAAAACGTCCAAAATATAGCGCCGCAGGCGAAAATTTTGCTATTTTCAAGCTCCGCAGGCGAAATTTTTGCCATTTTTAAGTGCCGCAGGCGAAAATTTTTGAAATTCTAGGGGGGGGGGGGGTCTTTTGGGGAAGGTGGGAGGGGGGTACCTGGGGGGGGGGGGGTATGGGGGGGGGGGGGGTACACTTTCGGCTAGGGGGGGGGGGGGCCCAAGCCCCCCCCCCCCGGTTACACGTATGGCTGTGGTGTGCCAAAGGAAATTATCAGCCGGCTTCGCCTACCTACGGTCTATTGGGGTGGTCACACCTCCTTCGACAGCTGCTGCACCTTTGGTTACCAGGACTGTTTCAATCGACCTGGCCAGACTATCCATATCTCTCAACCAGCTTTGGACAGACTCTCCTTGTCCCTGAATGAACAACACTTCGACCACGATACCATATCCTACGTTTTGCCATTTCCGTTATGATACCATATCCTACATTCAGCCGCCATGATTGATGCCCCTTCTTCTTCGTCTGGTTAAGCTCAAGAATGAGGGAGCATCTTTTTTTCTCATTTTTTTTGATGGCCCATAATGGGGTCGAAAAACAAATCTCAGATCTTGCCGCATCATTTTTGAAACTTCAGTTTCTGGGCCATCTTCGAAAATCTTTGATCCTCTTTTTTGTTTGCCGGGATATGGGATACGGTATGTGGATGTGACAACAAGAGACGAGATCAAAACTCGCCGAAGCGAGTTGCACCAAAACAACAATAGACTAGACAGTATTTGAATTCTTCTTTTCTTTCTTTTCTGACACAATACAGTTTCAGTTTCGCTTGTTCTCCTCTGCGGTGGGCCCCTCTCCTCTTCTTCTCCCAAAGGTCGTTGTGGCACTCCTGGAGTGGTCCCCTTCCCCCTCTGGACTCAGTCTTCAGCTGGAGGCGATGGTGGCTGGAGTGGAGCTCGGCAGGTGGATGGAGGCAGGAGTGGCTCCTGGGGGAGTGGAGGCGCAGCCGGTGGAGTGGAGGAGGAGACCCTCATCCCCCTTGCTGATTGGCGGACCAAACTCTACACGTCATATAGGCGTGGCTGTGTCAGACCGCATCGCGTGCTTGAGGGCGAGAGCAGCCCCTATTGTCCTTGGCTCGTCTGTCCCCTTGAGCTTCCTCTCCTTCCACTGCCGAAGTTACTCCAATGCCACCTCTCCAGACATAGAGCTGGCCAGAGAGATAAGGAGCTTTCCAGGAGATAAGCTCGACACGTGGGAGAGCGTGGAGAGGGAAAATCGCAGCGAGAGCCATATAAGTTTTCAGTCTCTTTTCTGGGCCTATTACCCTTTTATCTTGTATTTATCACCCAAGAGGTGTCTCCAGAAAATGTTCTTGGAGTGGTCGATTGTCTCTGCGATCATAAACCGACGCATCTTGTGGCAGTAGGTGGCTGGAATTCCCAAAGCTTTCAATACTTGATTGTTTTCGGGATCCCAGGTTCCCAGAGCTCCTACCACAATGGCGCCGAGAGTGACACTGTAACCTCGAGTTGCGAATGCTGTGGCTTCAGGTCTGTATTTGTCAATTTTTGCCTGTCTAGCCAGCTGAAACGCATCTCGTCCGTTTTCATATGGGCACGTCACATCTGCGATGACCACTGTCTTTCTCGCTTCGTCTATTAGCACCAAGTCTGGCCTAACGTCCCTCCCAGCAATCAGGACTTTCTCATTCACTAACAGCCTCTGCGACCGCTTCTCTCGGCCTCGAATGGCTCTGGCTACTCGGTCCAAAACAGAGTTGTGCCTCTCCAATGCGCCCTTGGCTAGCACTGGCTTGCAATGGCAGAGCACGTGAGCAATGGTCTCTTGGTGATAACCGCATCTTCTGCACGCGTTACTCCTGCCATTGTTCTTGCACATTGGCGCCGCGTTCAGGTACAGCAGATTGAGGCGCGCCCTGTGGATGAATCGGTAGCCTGCGAAGGAGATGTGCTTGCCGTCGCAGTTGAACTTGCTGGAGGCGGGGTCCAGGCCAACCGATGACATAGCACAGCCCTGACTTTTGTATTCCTCACTCAGCTTTTCCATGTGTCCTCGCTGCAAGCTCTGGCGCAACAGTCTATAGGCCTGCGACCGCGACGCGGAGTTCACCGTGACTGGTGCACATTTGTCGGTTCGTTGCAGGGTTAGGGTTGCTTCACGAGTTTCAGGCGAGACACTGAATCGAATCTGGCAAAACTTCTTGGGGAAGGCTCGAACTGCCCTTCGCAATTTCGTGAAAATGTTGCGTGCCTCATTGTTTCCAACACTCAGTGGGTTGAGATTTCCGTCAGTGTGGCCATTTAGGAACCGTTCCAAATCGTGTTTGTCAGGCACCTTGCGAATCCACCGCTCGACTATCTCTTCCAACTGAGTCCAGAAAAACTCTCTGATCACGCTATCTGTGGACGTGAGGAATTTGAAGACGTGCCCAATAGTTTGCAGGTCCAATTCCGTAGCCACCGGCAGAATACCCAATCCGCCCAGTCGCGTGCTGCCATACAGATAATTGTTGGAAGCACATGTGGGCAGGTGGCAGATCTGCTTGGTGATCAACGTTAGGACTCTGTCGAATTCCTTCAGCTCTGTTTTGCTGGGATGATCATTTCTGACTGCGTATGAAAATCTGGGCAGAATGAAGATTCGAATGGCGTCCAGTTTTTGCCAGGGCGCCAGGAGCGAGTGGTGAATCAGTTCCAGATCCTTTATTGCTCTGGTCAGGCCTTCATTGGGCGTGCGGTTTACGTCCATGCCCAACTGAGCGCCTAGGTATCGGTAACTGGTCACCCAGTCCAGCGCTGGCATTTCGCCGCCCTGTATTGAGAGAGTGCTGCCACTGTCGATCCCCTTATTCGTCGTGACTAATGAGGCACACTTGGCCGGTTTGAAACGCAGTCCGACTAATGATGACAGGGGACCAATAATACTCAACATGTCCTGTAACTGAGTTCTGTCAGCTCCTACTAAGGCAAGGTCGTCAGCGTAGGCGAGCAAAGGGACTCTTAGACCACTACACCTGTAGCCCGTGTTATCTGGAAATCTCTGCTTCATGGCACGCAGGACGTATTCCAGGGCCATGTTGAACAGGAACGGACTCAAAGGGTCGCCCTGTTTGACTCCAGCTCTTATGGGGATAGGCTTCGTGGTTTGCCCTGCTCCACATTTGAAAGTGGTGCTGGCGTCAGTATAGAGGTCCCTAATAATCGACAGTAAAGCCGGTGGCAGGCCTAGGCGTTCGCCCATGAAGAGAATCAATTCGTGTGGCACCGAGCCAAAGGCGTTGGCCAAATCCAACCAGGCGACGGCTATGGGCCTGTGGCGCGACCTCGCGTCATGCAGAAGTTGGCTAAGCATGAAGACGTGCTCTACGCAGCCTTCGCGTTGCGTGAAGCCCTTCTGCTCCTCGCTGAGAATCCCTTCGACAGAGCCCAAGCGTCTCGCCCAGAGGGCTGTGTACAACTTGTAGATGGTGGGCATTATGGCAATTGGCCTATAGTTGGCCGGGTCGAGCTTGTCTCCCTTCTTGTGAATCAGAACTGTGTCCGATTGTTTCCAAAGGGAGGGTACTCGCTTGTGGCGCAAGCACGCGTTGTAGAGCAGTTGCAACGCACTAAGCGTTGGGTCCGCCTTTCTCAGGTGCTTGTACTGAAGCTTGTCTCTTCCCGGGGCTGTATTAGACATATTGCGCAGTACTGCCCTGATCTCTTCCGTCGAAAACTCTCTAGTAAGCTCATCTGAAATTTCCACCGGCTCTATCGCTGGGGCGCTTTGCCGCACTGCATCAAAATCGATCTCCGTTGCCGATAGCACCTTTGAGAAGTATTCTTCTACCTTCTCTGGGGAGGCAAGACAGCGATTGTTTTCCACCTTCAAGACTTTTCTCATAGCGACCTTTTTGTTGCGGTTATACAGTCGTTGTATAATCTGAACTTCTTTCATTGAGCGTCGACCGTTTTTCTTCGACTGTCGCCTGCTTTGGGCTGGGCCGTCGTTGCCTGTGACATTGGCTCCCTGCCCACGACGCGGGCGCATGTGGAAGGTTTGGGTGGTCTTGTCGACCGCTTTCCTAGGTATTGTTGCCGAGCTTTTGGAAGATTCCCCACTGACAGACTGTCCAGAGAGCGCGGCTGCCTCAGCAAACTGGTCTTTCGCCAGAAGTGACATGATTCGGACCACCTTATCGCAAATGGCTTCAAAGGCGTCCCATTCGCTGCCACTCGCTTCCCAGTTGCTGATCTGCTGCTCCACCCACTTTGCCAAGGAGAAACCTTCTGAACGTTCATCTGACTGGTCTGGCAGTGGTGGAATCACCACCACATCTGGACCATCAGATGGGATATGAGCGTCAGCTACTGCTTCAGGTGGCGCCCCACCCCCCTCATCTGGTGAGAAGTTAGCCTTTGGACTCAAGGGAGATGAAGGCACATTGGCCAGATCCCTTGAGTCGTCTACGGCGGGGGACTCTACTGAAGCTGACGCTGGCACTGATGCTTCCTGCCGAGCTGAGACTGCACAGTCCACTTCTACTGACGAAGTGGCTGTGTTTTGAGACGGTTCTGCGACGCAAGGGTTTGTCGACCGAGAGAGCAGCGCATAGGCCTTCTGACGCCACTCCACTGCAGCCTGGACGTCGTCATAGACCAGAGATTCACCGGCGACTAGGAGTTCACCGAGAATGCAAATGTGCGCGCCACAGTTCGCCTCATCCGTCTGTTTCACAAACGTTTCTACTGGAGGGTACTGTATGGACAGATCGCGATTCGTCAGTAGCTTTCCCACATGAATTAGTGGGTTCATCATCTCCATTGGGCAGTTACCCTTCAGGGGGTCGAGATAGACCATGTGGTCTTTCCCCTTCTGGATAGCTGCTAGGGTCCAGTGCCGATTTTTCAGATTGATGGGAATGAAGGCCCAGTCGAAATCTGGCTCATAACGCGGCTCCGTGGCCAGCCTTCCTCCACAATCGGGATTCCAGCTAATTGGAAAGCTGCGAGCTCTCTGCCAGACGACTGGGTCAACGACGACCACCTTTGTCTGACGATTGGCGAGGGACCTGCACATGTACTCGAAAACGATCTTGTCCGAAATCCAAGATTCCCTACCCTCATTGAATAGCAGAGGCAACAAGTCGGCCTCACTCTCAATCTGTTCGCCGATCATAATGGCGTCCGTATTGTCCGCAAAATCGACTTTGCTGAAGTCGGTCGCCTGATTCAGCAGCTCGTTTTCAATGTCCTGCTTGCTTCCCTGCCCTAGGCTGTGTATCACGCCAGCAACAAGCGAATCGAAATCGTCTTTCTTGTGTCCTGTGGTGCCACTTGGAGCAGGCTTGCAGTCAGGGCTGACTACTTGAGCCAGCTGACCACCTCTTGTCTGGGCTGACCTGTTTTGGCTTTGTTGCCAACGTAGTCGTCGTCGTCTGATCAGTTGCGATGTGCCCACTGACTGGCGCCTTCTGTAGAGGGGTGACCAATGGGACCGTCCCTCCCCGTTTGCCAATACTGGGGACAACTGCTCTGGCCAGAGGTTTGATCGTTGGCTGCGGCACTTTGTTGTGAATCCGCTGGTGCAACTTGAGGGACTGCCAAGTGTCGTAGGACGCCGAGCAACCAGCGAAAGAACACTTGTACTCCCCTTCAGTCGTTTCAGCGGTCACTTCTCCATGGACCTCTCTGACGTGCTTGTTGATTTCTTTCAAAGCGTACTTTGCAGCGGATTTGAAATTGCAGAAGCGACAACCGTAACTGATTGAACAGTGAATGTTGTGCTCCCTCAGAAGGTGCCTTTCCATACTGACTTTTGACGCCCCTTTCGCTTTGTACTTCTTGGTGCATTTGGGACAACTGTAGCTTTCTGGAAGGGGGACTAATAGCTGCATCGTGGCCGCTGTGGCGTCTCCCAGAATGATGGGCTCCTCAACTGCGGGAACCACCAGAGAGGGACCTCCTCCCACTGGCACACACATGGCCGATGGGAGTTTCGATAGGGACCTCTGACGCGCTACCTATGCGAAACGAGTGTATTGAGGCACAAGGTATCGGGGCAGGTACAAACAAACGCGCCACCACCACAACAACCAGAGGGAGGACACACACTAGGCCGATTTCCTGACCAGGCAAGAGCGGCGGTGCCCAACAACAAGGAAAGCGAAGCCAGCTACTTGTCAAAGCAAGAACGACTTCGTAGAGGAATATGGCCAGCTACCCGACAAAGCAGGAACGACCTCCTCAGACAGAAGCCAGCTACTTGACAAAGCAAGATCGACTTCACTTCCACCAGATCCGTTTAGCCGATTTCTTGACAAAACAAGAGCGACTCGGACACACTTTGATCATAGCAATAAATGCCACGAAGCCATAATTCTGAAGCTTATGCTCCTTCGGATACACTGTCGAATCGACGCGAAAGGTTCCACCACAGAAAGAGCGCTGCTTCGAAGATTCGGCGAAACATTCGATGTCGCAGCGAGCGAAGCGCCGCCTATCGCCTTGCGAGTGCTGCCAGCCGACTGGCGTCGTTGCGCAACGCAACTGCCTACGTTACTAAACTCCCCCCCCCCCCTTCCCCCCTTTCACTGCCGCCCTCTCTCTTTGACTTGAACCCACTGCGGAAACAGTGAGACGGATAGCTACATACAAGCGCTCGAAGTGAACTACAGTACCTGCTGCGGAGCCAAGCTGACTTGCCCATAATAGCTGGTTGTTTAGCTGAACGAATGTCGCATTATCCGCTTTAGAAATTACATGGCTCACCTCCCTTCGCGTCATTGGTTTCGCGGAACGTTGTGCACTCGTGTGCCCTAGAGTCCTCGCTTCACACGGGTCTAGTACAACAAAACTTGACCAATTTTCTTCTCAGAAGGGATGAGTCAGTTTGCGCGCTGAACGTTCACACTTGGAAGGCAGGAATAGCAGCTGCTTATCAGGGCGTCTGCGCAGTATCACCGCTATGGGCTTGGTGACCTTCGCGCTGAGCGGGTTAGGATGGGTGTCGAGCGAGTATAAAATAGGACATCGCAACCCGACCGAAGTCAAGCAAAAACTCAACACAGTTTGCGAACTTCTCCGAAATTCCAAAGAAACTCAGCAACGATGAGACCGCTCGTCGTCGTCGTCTCCTTGATCTCTGCTGCCTGCGCCACTCAGCAGTTGGCGTCGCTGACTGGTGCGTTTGTTCGGTTACTGTTTAGTTAGGATTTAGGAAACTTTGGCATTGCATGTGCTGCACGACGTTAAGTGAACCATAGAAGACTAACATGCGAGTCCAGTCAGTGTCCGATTAGTGAGCGCTCACGTCGCAACTTTCACATTGTTCATAACTTATGATTGCTCACTTTTGACGTGTCGCTTTGTTTGTGCAAATGTCTTGGCTGCCATTCGCACACTGTATCTGTACGGTACTTCAGGCCTCAGTCCAGCCTCGTGGGAAGGCGCCGTCAGTCCAGCGCTGCTCAAGAACCTCTACCGACTGCAAGAAGTCGGCTGCGACACCGACAACTACCTTCAGGTGCCTCTCCCACTGCAGGGCGCGAATTCAAAAATTCAAACGAATAATATGCGAATTCAGCTGATGTTCGCCTTCAACGAAGCTGTGGGCGTGCCCAAGCTGGGCAACCCGGGCCGACGTAGAATTGGAGCCATTACCGTGGCCGAAGGCATCGACGGAGTGAGACGACTGGCCGTGTGAGTACTGTAGTTGAAGTGGTTTGTCTTGTGGCTACCGTAATCGAGGAGCTGAGACGCGTGACTTTGGATTGCTGTCGTCTGGCGATTAATACCCAAGCAACGCCGCGACTTTTGCCTATCAGTTTCTCAGTTACCTAACAGGAAGTTGATCGAGTTGGAAGTTTTGGAGAGAGCAGTGCTTTATCGCAGGCTGTTCAACACCTTCTACGATGGGGTGATTGCGAACGGCGACTTCCCGGCCGTCTGCCGCTATCTCCTGGGACAAATCGCCGCTAAGGAAGTCTTTCCGGAAATTGGCGAAGATCTCTCGTACGTCGTCGGCGCCAAAAACGTCGAATGTTGGTGGTGTTCTATGTACATTATTGGAATTTGCAAATTGCAGAGTCGGTAACTGCCCTCTAAATGGAGACATAGCTGAAGATCAAGAAAAAGTTTGCCTTTAGTGCTGGCCAGTGACTACACTTGCGCAGTTCTGACAATGCTGGACACTGGGGCCGAGCAACTGGCAGAGGCTGACGCCTTCTTCCAGTACCAGTGAGTTGGTTTGGTGCCTCTGCACTCTTTGTTCATAACTTCCTTTTACTTCGTTTAGGAATTCGCTTTCTTCCTATATTTCAGCAGAAACAAGCTGTTCCAGTCGCCCTATGGCGGGACCAGCGGTGGTGGCGCCAGCGTGGACCAAGACATCTGCACGTAAGTACTCGACTGCAGAATTTACACTACCTACATACGTCTGAAATTGCTCTAAGAACTGTAACTTGCATAATTCCATAAATTGATAACAAAAATTTTGCTATATATTTTGACAGGGCCGCCAACGTCTACCTGGGCCTAATTCGCGCCATCTACAGTAGCTGCTCTGAAGGGGTGCAAGATTTCATGGTGGCCGTTCGCAATGCCCCCCTCAAGGTCTACCTCCCGCAGTGCAATCTGCCCGACCTCCCAGGAGACATTCAGTTCCCGCCCAGGCCCAGTCAGCTGGAGAAGCTCTTCCAGTGATGATGTGATGGCACTGAGCTAATTTACTGCCGAGCCATCAAGGTTTTGACACGCGCGCTTCACCGAACTATTCTTTCCATGTTACTTCGGTGAATGAAACGCTTCATGGCATTGGCTGGCACCGCAACCTTTGGAACGACCTTTCAACCTACCTCTAGGAGGGGCGCATATTGGGGGGGGGGGGGGTGCGCTCATTGGAGGATTTACGGTATATGCCACACAACTGCAGTAGTCCACCGTTCAGCAACCCAAGTTTGGTGACAATTCTTAAAATTCTGAATGTAGGTGCATCGCAGCTGTGTTACACCATTATATCAAGTGCACATGCAAACTTTGTTCTAAACTAATTATCACATTTCAATGTTAATTTTTATAGTCGAATCAATAGAAACTCCAGTGGAAACAGGTTTTAGGCGATCTATTCGACGAGGGAGATATGGTGGATTTCTCAGAGCTGGAAGCCTATAGGAAACGGTTCTATGACATCTTTGATACGGGAAATAGATCGCTGTTGTATGTGGTCCCTGGAAATCACGACGTCGGCTTCCACTATGCGTGAGTGATAGTTGCTGCTCTAGTCGATTGATCAGATTGATTGACTACCGTATATCCTCTAATAAGCCCTCCCGCCCCCCTCTTAAATAGAACCCTCATAGAGGGAAGTTGAAATGGAGTATTCATGGTACCTAATTGGTTTGTTAAGCCGATCGTAGTCTGGTCAGTGGTGTGATTGCACTCAAACATATGATTGGTCAGTTGAATCGTTGGCTGATATGAATTGGGCTATCGAGTTGCGCTCTGTTCTTATAATATCGGCCAGTCACGGTCCTTTCGATCAATACTGAACTTCCGATCAATTTATTTCAATCTTTTGTTTTTCACAATTTCTATTACAATTCAGCATCCGCTCTTTTCCCGCCCGACTTCGCTGGTTCCAGACTCGGTTCGACACGACACCTATCCGTTTTGTAGAAATCAAAGGGAACCTATTCGTACTAATCAACGCCATGGCATTACATAGTGACGAGTGTAGTCTGTGCGCCGAGGCCCGGAAATCAATAGAAGACTTGGCTCAAAATTTGAACTGCGCGCGCGAATTCGAAAATTCCTGTTTCAACGCCACAAATCCAATCGAGAACTACTCCCGACCAATTCTCATGCTCCATTTCCCGCTCTACCGTATCTCTGACGCGTCCGACTGCACAGAGCAAAGCCTAAGTCAACCGGACGCTATTAACTTTAACGAGCGCTCTCAGCCCATGCGCGAGTTCTGGGAGTGCCTCTCGAAAGAGTCTACTGATTTACTATTTGAAAAATTGCGCCCCCGGGCGATTTTCAATGGGCACAGCCATTTCGGCTGCGAGAGGCGCTACTCCGAAGCTACAGAGTATACGGTAGCCTCGTTTTCGTGGCGAAACAACGTGAACCCCGCATTTCTATTGGCCAAAGCTAGCGCCGAAGAATTGAGAGTGAATAAGTGCTTTATGCCGGGCGAGATTACGGTATTCTGGGCGTACGGTATAACTGCCGCTATCGCTGTATGTTTTGTACTCGCGCAGTGCTGTTATTTGTTCTCGGGTTGTGGGTTGAGGCGCAGGCCCAAGTTGAGAACCGGATAGTGAGTGGCGATCTCCTTTGTTTGGAAAAGATTGTAGAAATGTATTGCCGCGGATGAAATGTGAACGGATACAAGAAACGCGAGAATACAAATGATGCAGTATTCTGTTTTAAGTATGAATGACGCAATATACAATCAACACTTGTAAGGGTTGTTTGATTGCTCTGCATTCGAGTCGCTTCCCTGCAGGGGCTCCTGCTTCTAGGTGATAATATTTGCGGCCACTGTCGTAAAGGTATGTATGTACATTGACACTGAAATAAATGTACATTGCCACTACAAGCAACCAATCTTTTGTGATTTTAATTAAGTACAATATTTGCAGAGCAGACTCTTTATCTCGTATCATTATTTCTCCCCTGGGGGAGGGGGCCGATCCCGCCGGCACTGCTATAGCGGGTCAACCCGTGGCAAGGGAGGAGCAAGCCCCTTCCACTCGCCCTGTTCCAAAAATCAGCAATCTCAATTGTGCTCAATAGAGCACATATCAGAGATTAAGCTGATAAGAACAGATACTACACTTTGATCATAGCAATAAATGCCACGAAGCGATAATTTTGAAGCTTATGCTCCTTCGGATACACTGTCGAATCGACGCGAAGCGAGCGGTTCCACCACAGAAAGAGCGCTGCTTCGAAGATTCGACGAAACAGTCGATGTCGCAGCGAGCGAAGCGCCGCCTATCGCCTTGCGAGTGCTGCCAGCCGGCTGGCGTCCTTGCGCAACGCAACTGCCTACGTTACTACAACCCCCCCACCCCCCCCCCCCCCTTTCACTGCCGCCCTCTCTCTTTGACTTGAACCCGCTGCGGAAACAGAGAGACGGATAGCTATTGTACATACCAGCGCTCGAAGTGAACTACAGGGTGGGCCACCGAAAACCCTCGCTCTTTGTCGGCTTGTATCTCTTGCGTGGGTTGCTCGATTTGGTTCGAACTTTGAGCGATTATGGTACATATATTAACTTGAAGATGTGCCAAGTTTCACTAACTTTGCTAAACCAACGAGCAGGCTAGAATGAGTAACACAAAGATCAATGGGTTTCAAGGTGACCGTCGCTCTGGGCAATGCACAAATCACACCGGAATAACCTGAAACTTGTAGCAATTGTTGCGAAGTTCCTTTTTCTATCGTGTCTCAAAATATCAGCTTGCTGAATTGAGTATGGCGATAGTTACAGTAGTTTCAGTTGATGACGTCGCAACACGTGGGGAGCATTTAGGCAACTTTGACACTTCGTAACTTATAACTTAGAGGTCGCAGCAACGTGAGACAAAAACTAGGATACTCGGGACAATTTCCTGTATCACATATTGAAAAATCAGCAAAATCGGAGAGGGTCGAAAATTTGGGTCTAGTTCATCGTCGACTGTCTCGGGAAGGGTGTCTCAAATGTGTCAACCCACTAACCGAGCTACGAAGCTGAAACTTGGCACATCTTTAAGTTAATATATGTACCATAATCACTCCAAGTTTGAGCCAAATCGGTCAACGCATGAGAGAGCTATAAGCCGACAAAGAGCGAGGGTTTTCGGTGGCCCACCCTGTACAGTACCTGCTGCAGAGCTGCCAAGCTGACTTGCCCATAATAGCTGGTTGTTTAGCTGAACTGATGGCGCATTATCCGCTTTGGGAATTACGCGGTTCGCCTCCCTTCGCGTCATTGGTTTCGCGGATCCTTGCGCACTCGTGTGCCCTAGACAGTTCTCGCTCTACACGGAATGTGTGACAACAGAACTTGACCAATTCTCTTCTCAGAAGGGATGAGTCAGTCTGCGCGCTGAACGTTCACACTTGGGGCAGCAGGAATAGCAGCAGCTGCTTATCAGGGCGTCTGTGCGCAGTATCACCGCTATGGGCTTGGCGACCTTCGCGCTAAGCGGGTTAGGATGGGTGTCGAGCGAGTATAAAATAGGGCATCGCAACCCGACCGAAGTCAAGCAAAAACTCAACACCGTTTGCGAACTTCTCCGAAATTCCAAAGAAACTCAGCAACGATGAGACCGCTCGTCGTCGTCGTCTCCTTGATCTCTGCTGCCTGCGCCACTCAGCAGTTGGCGTCGCTGACTGGTGCGTTTGTTCGGTTACTGTTTAGTTAGGATTTAGGAAACTTTGGCATTGCGTGTGTTGTATGACGTTAAGTACATCCATAGAAGACTAACATGCGAGTCCAATGTCTGGGTAGCGAGCGCTCACGTCGCAACTTTCACATTGTCCATAACTTATGACTAGCCGTTCCTTCCTGTTGCAGAAGAATTTGTGTGATCTGAATAGCACGGAATGTAGTAGTCAATGGCCGTAATGTTCTGTTGCATAATCTGTCCTGTTGAAGGTCTGTCCGTTGCAAGGTCTGTCCTGTTGTGAGCCAACGGCGGTGGTCGCCTCGTGCGCGCGCCGCAACGTCCGTCCTGTTCATTGTCAAGGTCTGACCTGTTGCAAGGCCTACCCTGTTGCAAGGTGTGTCCTGTTGCAAGGTCTCTCCTGTTGCAAGATCTATCCTGTTGCAAGGCCTGTCGTGTTACAAGGTTTGTCCTGTTGCCTGTTACAAAATCTGTCCTGTTGCAAGATCTGTCCTGTTGCAAGATTTGTCCTGTTGCAAAATCTGTCCTGTTGCAAGGTCTGTCCTGTTGCAAGATCTGTCCTGTTGCAAGATTTGTTCTGTTGCAAGATTTGTCCTGTTGCAAAATCTGTCCTGTTGCAAGATTTGCCCTGTTGCAAAATCTGTCCTGTTGCAAGATTTGTCCTGTTGCAAAATCTGTCCTGTTGCAAGATTTGTCCTGTTGCAAAATCTGTCCTGTTGCAAGATTTGTCCTGTTGCAAAATCTGTCCTGTTGCAAGATTTGTCCTGTTGCAAGATCTGTCCTGTTGCAAGATCTGTCCTGTTGCAAGATTTGTCCTGTTGCAAGATTTGTCCTGTTGCAAGATTTGTCCTGTTGCAAAATCTGTCCTGTTGCAAGATTTGTCCTGTTGCAAAATCTGTCCTGTTGCAAGATTTGTCCTGTTGCAAAATCTGTCCTGTTGCAAGATTTGTCCTGTTGCAAGATCTGTCCTGTTGCAAGATCTGTCCTGTTGCAAGATCTGTCCTGTTGCAAGATTTGTCCTGTTGCAAAATCTGTCCTGTTGCAAGGTCTGTCCTCTTGCAAGATCTGTCCTGTTGCAAGATTTGTCCTGTTGCAAAATCTGTCCTGTTGCAAGGTCTGTCCTGTTGCAAGATCTGTCCTGTTGCAAGATTTGTCCTGTTGCAAGATTTGTCCTGTTGCAAGATCTGTCCTGTTGCAAGATTTGTCCTGTTGCAAGATCTGTCCTGTTGCAAGATCTGTCTGTTGCAAGATCTGTCCTGTTGCAAGATCTGTCCTGTTGCAAGATCTGTCCTTGCAAAATCTGTCCTGTTGCAAGATTTGTCCTGTTGCAAAATCAGGCCTGTTGCGAGCCAATGGCGATGGTCGCACTGTTGCAACATTTGTCCTGTTGCAGAAAGTCTGTCCTGTTGCACGCCGACAGCGCTGACTGCCTTGCGAACGCGCCGTACAAAGCGCCGCGCAGAACAAATGATAGAGAGCGGGCAGATTTTCCTGTTGCAAAATCAGGCCTGTTGCGAGCCAATGGCACTGGTCGCCTCGCGCGACCATCCTGTTGCAACGTCTGTACTGTTGCAAGATTTGTACTGTTGCAGAAAGTCTCTCCTGTTGCAAGCCAACGGCGCTGACTGCCTCGCGAACGCGCCGTACAAAGCGCCGCGCAAAACAAATGGTAGAGAGCCGCCATCCTGTTGCAACGTCTGTACTGTTGCAAGATTTGTACTGTTGCAGAAAGTCTCTCCTGTTGCAAGCCAACGGCGCTGACTGCCTCGCGAACGCGCCGTACAAAGCGCCGCGCAAAACAAATGGTAGAGAGCCGCCAGATCCAATGCGAGCTAAGGGGAGCGAGCCTGATTGAGCGGCGACGGTGCCTTGCCGTACTGTTCAGGCGATGCCTGCGTTGAAGGCAGGCAGCAACAGGCGGCGCTGGCCGTGCAGCGATTGATTGCCGCCGCTGGCGTCCCGCTGGCGTCTAGGCGCGCGCGCGCTGAAGCGTCGCGTGGCGAAGTGCTAGGGAGGCAAACCTCGACAGACAGACAGACGGACACTACACCTAGCTAGCATAGTAATGTAGACTAGAGCCTTAGGCCCGTAGGAGATAAGCTATACCCTATAGCCTGTGGTGATTACACATACTAAGGGAGCCAATGTGCTGACCTATGTCACACAGCCACTGCTTACAACAGCCTACAGGAGGACCAGATAGATCAAAAGCCATTGAACACTGTGACCCTGCCAGTGCCTGACTTTATGGTTGCACCAACTCTTGTGCCTCAGAATACACAGATTTTAACCGCCCAAGACTTGTGTTAAGCCCATAGGTGATTTCAGATTGATCTAAAGTCATTTGACAATGTGCCCCTGCCAGTGCCTGCATTCACTATCGCACCTGCTCCCATGCCTCTGAATACACCTCAGTGTCTTACATTGACAACTCAGCAGTGAATGGTGACACAATAGCATGAAATTTTCACTAAAAGTGGCATTTATTCACTCCATAGTGCTCAGAATGTGCTGTGCAGTTGATATTTTCACAAGTTTTGTGGAATTTAGACATCGGCTTATGTCCACAATAGGAGATGCAAAACTACAGACCACGACGGTTCTTTTGATCTATAGATCACCAGGATCCATCAACCCTGTCAACAGTTATCGTGGTAACAAACTGACAAACAATGCTATGCAGTCGATATTTGCCAATTTCTGGTGATTCAGCAAACGCCCAAAGTTGAGACATGGCTGGCGAGAAGCGCAGCAAACGGGCGGTCGTTTTGATGTATAGATCGTCGCGATCCGTCAACCGCGTCGAGAGTTATGACGAAAAGTGCTTGGACAGACAAACAGACACCGTTAGCCACTTAGTATATAGGACTAGAGCCTTTAGCCCGTAGGAGAATCTCTATGGTCAATAGCCCATGGGTAGTCTGCAGAGCATGTAGGAGATAATCAATCATCAAATTTAGCGCACTGCAGTACATTACAGTTAGGTCTCAAGTCATTTGATACTGTGTCTCTGCCAGTGGCTGCATTTAGGATTGCACAGCTCTCATGCCTGTAAATACACAATAGACACTTGGGTTTAGCCCGTAGTCACTTCGGCTTAGCCCATTGGCCATTTCAGATAGGTCTCAAGCCATTCGACCTCCTGCCCCTGCCAGTGCCTACAGTTAGGATCACATCAGCTCCCGTGCCTGCAAATACACAATAGATCCTTGGGTTTAGCCTGTAGACATTTGGGTTTAGCCAATAGGACATTTCAGATATGTCTCAAGCCATTCGACCTGGTGCCCTTGCCAGTGCCTACATTTAGGCTCGCGCCAGCTCCTATGCCTGTTATACACAATAGATGCTTGGGTATAGCCCATAGACATTTGGGTTTAGCCCATAGGAGATTTCCGATAGATCTAAGGACATTTGACGTAGCTGCAAAGCAGTTTGATCCTGTGCCCCTGCCAGTGCATGCAGTGCCTGCGAATACACTTTTCGTCTCACAACGACAACTTGGTTATGAATGGTGACACCGCAAAGCGCTTTTGGCGCAAAAACAAACGTCAGTCACAGCGTGTGGTGCCTTCTGTGCTCAGTGTACTGGCGCAGCCGATATTTGCAAAATATTGTGGAATTTAGTCATTGGTCAAAGTTCTAAAATAGGAGGTGCAAAACTATGGTGAATGACGGTCAGTTTAAGCTATAGATCATCGCGATCCGACAACTGTGGCTAGAGTTATGGAAAAGACAGATCCACAGACAGACAGACAGACGGACACAGTTTTGCCGCTTAGTATAAAGGAAGTTTGATCCTGTGCCCCTGCCAGTGCATGCAGTGCCTGCGAATACACTTTTCGTCTCACAACGACAACTTGGTTATGAATGGTGACACCGCAAAGCGCTTTTGGCGCAAAAACAAACGTCAGTCACAGCGTGTGGTGCCTTCTGTGCTCAGTGTACTGGCGCAGCCGATATTTGCAAAATATTGTGGAATTTAGTCATTGGTCAAAGTTCTAAAATAGGAGGTGCAAAACTATGGTGAAGGACAGTCAGTTTAAGCTATAGATCATCGCGATCCGACAACTGTGGCTAGAGTTATGGAAAAGACAGATCCACAGACAGACAGACAGACGGACACAGTTTTGCCGCTTAGTATAAAGGACTAGAGCCTTTAGCCCGTAGGAGAATCTCTATGGTCAATGGTGTTGGGTTCAGCCCATAGACAATTGTGTTTAGCCCGTAGGACATTTCAGATAGATCTCAAGTCATTCGACCCTGTGCCACTGCCAGTGCCTACATTTAGGAGCGCACCAGCTCCCGTGCCTGTAAATACACAATAGACACTTGGGTTTAGCCTGTAGACAATTGGGTTTAGCCCATAGGGCATTTCAGATAGAATCTCAAGCCATCTGACACTGTGCCCCTGCCAGTGCCTACATTTAGGCTCGCACCAGCTCCCGTGCCTGCAAATACACAATAGACACTTGGCTTTAGCCCATAGACATTTGGATTTAGCCCGTAGTAGATTTCAGATAGATCTAATGACATTTGACATAGATCCAGGATGGTTTGATGCTGTGTCCCTGCCAGTGCATGCAGTGCCTGCGAATACACTTTGGAGTCTCACCACGACAACTCTGTGGTGAATGGTGACACAGTGAAATGCCTTTGGCGCAAAATCAAACGTCAGTCACAGGGTGTGGTGCCTTCTGTGCTCAGAATGTACTGCTGCAGTCGATATTTGTGGAATATTTTGGAATTTGGATAAGGACTTAAGTCAACAAACCTTCATGCACAACTACATACAGGCCAGGACGGTCAGTTTAAGCCATAGATCATCGCGATCCGTCAACTGTAGCGAGCAGTAGAGCGCTGACAGATCCACAAACAAACAAACAGACACAGTTTTGCCGCTTAGTATAAAGGACTAGAGCCTTTAGCCCGTAGGAGAATCTCTATGGTCAATAGCCCATGGATACTCTGCAGAGCATAAAGGAGATAACGGAATCGTCGAATTCAGTGCACCACAGGACATTACAGTTGGATCGCAAGCCATTTGACTGTGACCCTGCCAGTCCCTACGTTCAGGGTCGCACCAGCTCCCGTTCCTGTCAATACACAATAGACACTTGGAATTAGCCCGTTGCCAATTTGGTTTAGCCCGTAGGACATTTCAGATAGATCTCAAGTCATTTGACACTGTGCCCCTGCCAGTGCCTACGTTTAGAATTGCACCAGCTCCCACGCCTGTCAATAGACAATAGGCACTTGCAGTTAGGCCATTGACAATTGGGCGACAATTGGGCTTAGCCTGTAGGACATTTCAGATAGATCTCAAGTCATTTGACACAGTGCCCCTGCCAGTGCCTACGTTTAGGATCGCACCAGCTCTTGTGCCTGTCAATACACAATAGACACTTGCAGTTAGCCCGTTGACAATTGAGTTTAGCCCGTAAGACATTTCAGATAGATCTAAAGTCACTTGACACTGTGCCCCTGCCAGTGCCTGCATTTACCATCGCACCTGCCCCCGTGCCTCCAAATACACCTTGGAGTCTCGCAGCGACAACTCTGTAGTGTATGGTGATGCAATAGCCCAAAATCTGCTCGATAGTGACTTGCAGCCACACCTGAGTGCCCAGAATGTGCTGTGCAGTTGATATTTTCATGATTTTTTGTGGAATTTAGTAATCAGCCAAAGTCCACAATAGGAGATGCACTATTCCAGCCAGAGGCGGTTCTTTTGAGCTATAGATCTCCAGGATCCATCAAGGCTGTCGAGAGTTATCGTGTTGACAAACAAACAAACAAACAAACAAACAAACAAACAGACTCTATGCCGCTTAGTATATAGGACTAGAGCCTTTAGCCCGTAGGAGAATCTCTATGGTCAATAGCCCATGGGTAAGCAGCCTGTAGGACATTTGAGATAGCCCTCAAGTCATTTGACAATGTGGCCCTGCCAGTGCCTACATTTACTACTGCATCAGCTCCCATGCCTGTAAATACACAATAGACGATTGGCTTTGGCCCATAGACAATTGGGTTTAGCCCATAGGACAGTTTAGATAGATCTCAAGTCATTCCACCCCGCGCCCCTGCCACTGCCTACGTTTAGGATCGCACCAGCTCCAGTGCCTGTAAATATGCAGTAGACGCTTGGGTTTAGCCTATAAACATTTGGGTTTAGTCCATAGGACATTTCAGATATATCTCAAGTCATTCAACCCTGTGCCCCTGCCTGCACCTACATTTAGGTTCGCACCAGCTCCCGTGCCTGCAAATACACAATTGACGCTTGGGTTTAGCCCGTAGGAGATTTCAGATAGATCTAAGTACATTTGACATAGATCCAAAGCAGTTAGATGCTGCGCCCCTGCCAGTGCACGCAGTGCCTGTGAATACACTTTGGAGTCTCACAACGTCAACTCTGTCATGAATGGTGACACTGTAAAGTGCTTTTGGCATGAAATCAAAATTCAATCACTGCGTGTGGTGCCTTTTGTGCTCAGAATGTACTGGCGCAGTCGATATTTGTGAAATATTTTGGAATTTAGAGATCGACCTAAGTCAACAAACCTTCATGCACAACTACAGGCCAGGACTGTCAGTTTAAGCTATAGATCATCGCGATCCGTCAACTGTAGCGAGCGCTAGAGCACTTACAGACAAACAGACACACGGACACACTCTTGCCGCTTAGTATATAGGACTAGGGAGGCAAGCGTACTCAGACAGACGGACAAAAGGCCTCTTTGGCATACATAGTAATGTAGACTAGAGCCTTTAGCCCGTAGGAGAATCTCAATGGTCAACGGTGTTGGGTTCAGCCCATAGACAACTTAGTTTAGCCTGTAGGACACTACAGATAGATCTCAAATCAGTTGACCCTGTGCCCCTGCCAGTACCTACATTTAGGATCACACCAGCTCCCGTGCCTGTAGATACACAATAGACATGTGGGTTTAGCCTGTAGACTATTGGGTTTAGCCCATAGAACATTTCAGATAGATATCAAGCCATTTCACACTGTGCCCCTGCCAGTGCCAACGTTTAGGCTGGCACCAGCTCCCGTGCCTGTAAATACACAATAGACACTTGGGTTTGGCCTGTAGACTATTGGCTTTAGCCCATAGAACATTTCAGATAGATCTCAAGCCATTTGACACTGTGCCCCTGCCAGTGCCTGCATTTTGGCTCGCACCAGCTCCCGTGCCTGCAAATACACAATAGACACTTGGCTTTAGCCCGTAGACATTTGAATTTAGCCTGTAGGAGATTTCAGATAGATCTAAAGACATTTGACATTGATCCAAAACTGTTTGATGCTGCGCCCCTGCCAGTGCCTGCGAATACACTTTGGCATCTCACAACGACAACTCTGTCATGAATGGTGACACTGTAAAGCGCTTTTGGCGCTAAATCAAACGTCAATCACAACGTGTGGTTCCTTCTGTGCTCAGAATGCACTGTCGCAGTCGATATTTTCGAAATATTTTGGAATTCAGACATCGACTAAAGTCAACAAACCTTCATGCACAACTACAGGCCAGGACGGTCAGTTTAAGCCATAGATCATCGCGATCCGTCAACTGTGTCTAGAGTTATGGCGTCCACAGACAAACAAACAAACAAACAAACAAACAAACACACGGACACAGTTAGGCGCCTTAGTATATAAGACTAGAGCCTTTAGCCCGTAGGAGAATCTCTACGGTCAATAGCCCATGGGTAATCTGCAGAGCATGAAGGAGATAACGCAATCATTGAATTCAGCACACTGCAGAACATTACAGTTATGTCTCAAGTCATTCGACTCTGTGCCCCTGCCAGTGCCTGCATTTAGGATCACACCAGCTCCCATGCCTGCAGATGCACAGTAGACACTTGAGTTTAGCCCGTAGACATTTGGGTATAGCCAATAGGGCATTGCAGATAGATTTCAAGCCATTTGACACTGTGCCCCTGCCAGTGCCTACAATTAGGCTTGCACCAGCTCCCGTGCCTGCAAATACACAGTAGACACTTGGGTTTAGCCCGTAGACATTTGGGTATAGCCAATAGGACATTACAGATAGATTTTAAGCCATTTGACACTGTGCCCCTGCCAGTGCCTACAGTCAGGCTCTCACCAGCTCCCATGCCTGTAAATACACAGTAGATACTTGGGTTTAGCCCGTAGACATTTGGGTTTAGCCCGTAGGAGATGTCAGTTAGATCTAAAGACATTTGACATTGCTCCAAAGCAGTTTGATGCTGCACCCCTGCCAGTGCACGCAGTGCCTGCGAATACACTTTGGAGTCTCACCGCGACAACTCTGTAGTGAATGGTGGCACCGCAAAGCGCTTTTGGCGCGAAATCAAATGCCAATCACAGCGTGTGATGCCTTCTGTGCTCAGAATGTACTGGCGCAGTCGATATTTTCGAAATATTTTGGAATTTAGACATCGACTTAAGTCAACAAACCTTCATGCACAACTACAGGCGATGACGGTCAGTTTAAGCCATAGATCATCACGATCCGTCAACTGTGGCTAGAGTTATGGTGTCCACAGACAAACAAACAAACAAACAAACAAACAAACAAACACACGGACACAGTTAGGCGCCTTAGTATATAGGACTAGAGCCTTTAGCCCGTAGGAGAATCTCTATGGTCAATAGCCCATGGGTAATCAGCCTGTAGGACATTAGAGATAGCCCTCAAGTCATTTGACAATGTGCCCCTGGCAGTGCCTACATTTACTACTGCGCCAGCTCCCATGCCTGTAAATACACAATAGACAATTGGCTTTAGCCCATAGACAATTGGGGGTGGCCCGTAGGACAGTCCAGATAGATCTCAAGTCATTCGACCCCGCGGCACTGCCACTGCCTACGTTTAGGATCGCAGCAGCTCCAGTGCCTGTAAATACGCAGTAGACACTTGGGTTTAGTCCATAGGACATTTCAGATAGATATCAAGTCATTCGACCCTGTGCCCCTGCCAGTGCCTACATTTAGGCTTGCCCCATGCTTGTAAATACACAATAGACTCTTGTGTTTAGCCCGTAGACATGTGTGGTTAGCCCGTAGAAGATTTCAGATAGATATAAAGTCGTTTGACGTAGATCCAGAATAGTTTGATGCTGTGTCTCTGCCAGTGCATGTAGTGCCTGCGAATACACTTTGGAGTCTCACAGCGGCAACTCCATAGTGAATGGTGACACTCTAAAGCGCTTTTGGCACAAACTCAAATGTCAGACACACGAACAAAATGTCAGTCGACGCTGTGTCCCTGCCAGTGCACCAGTGCATGCACTGCCTGCGAATACACTTTGGACTCTCACAACGACAACGCGTTAGTGAATGGCGGCACCGTAAACCTCTTTTGGCGCGAAATCAAAAGTAACTCCAAGAAATTCTAAGCAGCAAAACGTATCGCACCTCGCGAGGATCGATCCACCGACCTATGGATTCTGAAACCGATTCACTATCCACTATACCAACCTCGTTTTTGGTTGATGACTTGTATTGACGCTCATAAGAGCGCGCGTCAACTGCGTGCAGTTTTGAACGTTTCGCGGTCGATTTTTGGCAAATATCTTGGAATTTAGAGCATCGCGAAAGTTCTAAATGGGACGTTCTGCGATTGGGTGAACGGCGGTCAGTTTAAGCCATAGATCGCTGGATTTCGTCGCCTGTGTCTCGAGCCTGGAAAAACAGACATCATTAGCGGCTTAGTAATAAGGACTAGTGGTGGTTAGCCCATAGGAGAATCTGCATAGTCCAAAGAGGACTGTTGTTAGGCAACCATCAATAGTCAAAACATGATGCAACCCATGGCACACCACCATGGTCATAACGTGCTCCAGTCAATGGCTCACACAGTAGATGTTTGGCTTTACCCAATAGACGATTGCAGACTTCAGAGTGTGTCTGTGCCACTGTTCAACCAGTGTTGTGAATATACCTTATGGGTGTTTGAATTTAGCCCATAGTTAATTGGCGTTAGCCCATAGACATAGCCCGTAGGAAAATCTCTAAGAACTATCGTTAGGCAAGATAGTTGAAACATGAAGCGACTCATGACGCAACACAACAGGTTCACAACATGCAGCATGGGCCACCCATGGCATGCCATATGGGTGCTTCGCTTTAGCTTTTAGCCCATGGATGATTTCAGGTAGCTCGTGTTCCACTGCCTATACTGCCTACAATTAACTTGGTTTCATTCATGCTATTGGTTAGCGAAAAGGAAGCGATCCTCCCTGTGCATGTGAATACTGCGCCTGTGAACACACTTCAAAAGGCATTTGAGCTTAGCTTGTAGATGTTTGCATCTTTGTGAAACTTCTCAGATCATAGAACGTGTCAGTTTAAGTAAGGTGCAATCGCGATTCGACAACTGGCTAAAGTTATGGCATTCATGAGCCGCTAACTGCAATGAATGGTTGAAATATCTCCGCATCAAGTGATTCGAACTTGAGTCTCGTCAGGATTGCCTGATTGGCAAAACAAATTGTTTCAAAAGAAATTCTAAGCAGCAAAACGCATTCCCCCCACCGGAAATTGATCCATGGACCACGGACCTGTCGATCCACAAACCGGCGCTCTATCCAGCTGTGCCAACGTCGTTTTTGGTTGTTGAGTGGAATTGGCACTCATATGAGCGCACGTCAACTGCGCGCAGTGTTTAGTGTTGCGCCGTCGCAATTTGCGCAATTTCTCATGATTCAGCGATCGCACAAAGGCGAAACATGGCTGGCGAGAAGCGTAGAAAGAGGACGATTGGTTTGCCGTATAGATCGTCGCGATCCATCAACCGCGTCGAGAGTTATGGCGGAAAGTGTCAAGACAGACACCGGACATCGTTAGCCGCTTAGTATATAGGACTAGTGCCTTTAGCCCATAGGTGATACTCTATAGTCCATAAGAGACTGCTTGCTGTAGCTTATATTTCAACATGCAACCCACTGGTCAGAACATGCTCCATGGCCTACAGCCGCTGGTACGTGCAGCGGTCCATGGCCCACAGACACTGATCAGACATGCCACTGGTCAGAAGATCCAGTGATCGTTCGTTCACGGCTGATGACAACTGCTCTTTGCTGTTGACCGCTTGCCGCAAACAGTGTCAAGCGCTTTTGATTGAGACAGACCCCTGACAATCACTGCACACAAGTCTGAAGACCATTCGATCGTTCATTTGTGGCTGATGGCAACTGTTCCGTGCGGTTGACCGTTTGCCGAATGCGCTGACGTTCTCAAGCACATTTGAATGAGACAGATCGCTCACCACTACTCGCAAGTCTGAGAGACAGATCGCTCGCCACCACTGCTCGAAAGTCTGAAGACCGTTCGATGGTCCGTTTGGGGCGGCTAATTGTTGTGTGCGGTTGATCGCTTGCCGATGACATTCTCAAGCACATGGAATGATTCTAAACCTGTTTGGTCTCTTGACGACTGACGGAATTGCAAAACAATAGTTTTCAAATGAAGAAAAACAGCAGCAAAAGGAATGGTGAAGGACGGGGGATTGATCCAGGGACCTATAGATTCATAGCCCGACGCCTTACCCACTGCGCTGTATGTCTTTTGCAAAACGTTTCGTCTGGTCGCTTATAAGAGCGCACGCCAATTGCGCGCAGTGTTTAGCGTTATGCAGACATCCACCTGACATCGTTAGCCGCTTAGTATATAGGACTAGAGCCTTTAGCCCGTAGGTGATACTGTATATCTATAGCTGAACACCTATGGAAACAGAGCCATTTGTATCGACCCATGGAAATCAGCCACTGCTCACAACATGTATTGGCCTATGGTTCACAGCCAATGCTCACAACAGCCCATAGGAGATTTTGATACATCTAAAGTCATTTGACACTGTGTCTCTGTCAGTGCCTGCTTTTAGGGTTGCACCAGCTCCTATGCCTCAGAATACACTGAAGCTAAGACATGGATGCTTGCATTTAGCCCATAGGAGATTTCAGATAGATCTAATGTCTTCTGACACTGTGCCCCTGCCAGTGCCTGCATTTACCATTGCGCCCGCTCCCGTGCCTTTGATTACACTGAACTTTGCATATAGGTGTTTGTGTTTAGCCCATAAGAGTTTTCAGATAGATCAAAAGTCTCTTGACGCTGCACCCTTGCCAGTGCCTGCATTTATCATCGAACCTGTTCCCGTGCCTCTGAATACACATTGGAGTCTCACAGAGACAACTTTGTAGTGATTCGTGACACGACAGTGCGAAATTTCCACGAAAATGACCAGTAGGCACTCTTTAGTGCTCAGAATGTACTGTGCAGGCGATATTTTCGTGAATTTTGTGGAATTTAGTAATTTACAAAAGTTTTAAAATAGGAGGGGATTCCTTCCAGCCAACGACGGTCAGTTTAAGCTATAGATCTCCAGGATCCGTCAACTGTGTCAAGAGAAAATGGCCGGACAAACAAACAAACACACAAACAAACAAACAAACAAACAAACAAACTCTATGGCGCTTAGTATATAGGACTAGAGCCTTTAGCCCATAGGAGAATCTCTATAGTCCCAAGAGCACTGTCGTTACACAATTGTCATGAAGCTACCGATGGCGCATGCCACTGGTCAGAACATGCAGCGGCTTATGGCATGCCACAGCGAGTATTTGGCTTTAGCCTGTAGATGACTTCAGGTTGTGCCTGTGCCACTGCCTACAATTACACCTGGTCACGTGCCTGTGAATACACATCAAAGGTGTTTGAGTTTAGCCTGTAGATGCTTGGCTTCAGCCCAAAGTCGATTTCAGATTGTGCCCCTGCCAGTGCCTGCGATTAGCCTTGCGCCACTCACCATGCCTGTAAATACACCTCGGGGTCTCAAGACGACAACTCTGTAGTGTTTTCGTGATTTTTGTGAAATTTGGTGAATTGCAAAAGTTTTAAAATAGGAGGGGATTCCTTCCAGTCCACGACGGTCAGTTTAAGCTATAGATCTCCAGGATCCATCGCCCGTGTCGCGAGAAAATGGCCGGACAAACAAACAAACAAACAAACACACAAACTCTATGCCCCTTAGTATATAGGATTGCTCACTCTTGACGTGTCGCTTTGTTTGTGCAAACGTCTTGGCTGCCATTCGCACACTATACCTGTACCGTACTTCATCAGGCCTCAGTCCAGCCTCGTGGGAAGGCGCCGTCAGTCCAGCGCTGCTCAAGAACCTCTACCGACTGCAAGAAGTCGGCTGCGATACCGACAACTACCTTCAGGTGCCTCTCCCACTGTAGGGCGGGAATTCAAAACTCAAACAAATAGTATGCAAATTCAGCTGATGTTCGCCTTCAACGAGGCCGTGGGCGTGCCCAAGCTGGGCAACCCGGGCCGACGTAGAATTGGCGCCATTACCGTGGCCGAAGGCATCGACGGAGTGAGACGACTGGCCGTGTGAGTACTGTAGTTGAAGTGATTTGACTCTACAGTAATCCTGTAACTGAGGCACGCGTTGCTTTGAATGTTGTCGTCCCGCGCTCCGTGCCCGATCAGCGCGACTTCCGCTGATCAATTCTTTGATAGAAATTTTGACTGATTTTAATTTTGGAGAATGGAGCAGTAGTTCGACGCAGGCTGTTCAACACCTTCTACGACGGGGTGATTGCGAACCGCGACTTCCCGGCCGTCTGCCGCTATTTGCTGGGGCAAATCACCGCCAAAGAAGTCTTTCCAGAAATTGGAGAAGATCTCTCGTACATTGTCGGCGCCAAAAACGTCGAATGTTGGTGGTGTTCTATGTATGTACATTGTTGGAATTTGCAAATTGCAGAGTTGGTAACTGCCCTCTAAATGGAGACATAACTGAAATCAAGAAAAAGTTTGCCTTTAGTGCTGGCCAGTGACTACACTTGCGCAGTTCTGACAATGCTGGACACTGGGGCCGAGCAACTGGCAGAGGCTGACGCCTTCTTCCAGTACCAGTGAGTTGGTTTGGTGCCTCTGCACTCTTTGTTCATAACTTCCTTTTACTTCGTTTAGGAATTCGCTTTCTTCCTATATTTCAGCAGAAACAAGCTGTTCCAGTCGCCCTATGGCGGGACCAGCGGTGGTGGCGCCAGCGTGGACCAAGACATCTGCACGTAAGTACTCGACTGCAGAATTTACACTACCTACCTACATACGTCTGAAATTGCTCTAAGAACTGTAACTTGCATAATTCCATAAATTGATAACAAAAATTTTGCTATATATTTTGACAGGGCCGCCAACGTCTACCTGGGCCTAATTCGCGCCATCTACAGTAGCTGCTCTGAAGGGGTGCAAGACTTCATGGTGGCCGTTCGCAATGCCCCATTGAAGGTCTACCTGCCGCAGTGCAATCTGCCCGACCTCCCAGGCGACATTCAGTTCCCGCCCAGACCCAGTCAGCTGGAGAAGCTCTTCCAGTGATAATGTGATGGCACTGAGCTAATTCACTCCCGAGCGATCAAGGTTGTGACACGCGCGCTTCACTGAACCATGCTTTCCATGTTACTTCAGTGAATGAAACGTTTCATGGCATTGGCACTGAATGAAGAGTGCGCTGTCTCAACTGTCTCAGCGACACAAACTAATCTTCGTGAAAAGACAACGCAGTAAACCGTCAATTTGTTTGGAGTGACAGCGCTCCTAACAGCTCCAATATCTATATTGCGGCCGGAATACCCGCGCCATAAACGTTTCGCGAAAGCATTTCGTGCCGTTGGAGCCAGCCGTCTGTCAGCTCTGGTTCCTTCGCATTGCGCGAGAAAATCTTTCGCCTTTTACTAAAGATTTCCGTGCGAAGGAGCAATTTATGAGTGTTCAACTCAGTTTTTGGGACCTCTCCCTAGAGAGGTGAAGGGAAGCGCAAACTTGGTTTCGAACATTGGTTTGTGAAGTGAAATTTGACGCGTGTGGATAGATTGGCACTTCCATTCGCGCACAAACATACTGCGACCCTGGATGGGAATCTAGCATCTCGCCGTCTCATCAGCATTTCTCTGCATGTTGCACATTGTGTGACTAGTTGTGAAGTTCATCGCAGCATCAACGCACTTCGAATCTGATATCGTCAGCACGTTCTGTCTGAGACACGTTATGTTCCACCCGCGGCAGTCATGCTTCAGGTACGTGACAGTGCTAGTAGACATCGCGAATTGGTGGGTGCTGGGCAGTGGACAAGGGAAAGGCGGATAAGGTGGTGATAATGCACCTAAGTAGTTCTACACCAGACTGATATGAATTAATGGAGTTGTTCCTTATCGCCAAGCAGGAGGCCTAATGACGCACAGTGCACCCGCGTCAGGCATGTTTCACAACGTGCGGATCGGGCGACTCGTTGCTGGCGACTTTGGGAGGCAAGAGTCCTAACGCCGAACGCCCAAATCACGGTCGTTACCGTTTCAAATGAGCCGCGGCGTGGTTCAAACTGAAGTTTTTTTGGACCTCTCCTGGAGAGGCGGCCTCTGCTACTGCAGAATGCGAATTCCAAACTGCGTTACAGCGACTGTTTTTCAGTTGAACTGCTCAACTTAACTGAACTAAACAACAACGAATGTACTGACTGACGTACTGCAGTTCTTCAAATAATTCTCCATCGTAAATACTTCTATGGAGAATTGGCGAAATAATGGGCATTGAAAGCCAGGCAAGTCGTCCGGGGAACACTCCAGAAATATGAACTCCTACACCAAGTGACTCCTCTATCTATTGGTGTCACCTCCTGAGACATCAGGTCGCAAACGTCATGCCGAATTCGTGGTCTCCACTCTCCACCATGTAATACCTAGGCACCGACAACTTCCTATGAACTCCCAGAACCAAAATTTTGCATTGGTTGTACGGTATCGTCCAAATTCGCCATGATTATTTTTCACAAACATAAAGATCAATTGGGTTGACGCGCATCAAACTGGCTTGGGTCTAAATGAGTGGCCCCAAATTCTGAATGAGTGCCCCCAAATTCTGAATGAGTGCCCCCAGGACCCAGAGGCGCGCTACTGCCGCGGCCGTGTGAGTAACCTGTTCTGGGCACATCCGGCCTAAGCAGGGGTTGAAGTAGATGGAGGCGTGTTCACCCCACCTACAGTTTGCACTAAAACTCTGTCGACGTAGCGCCTGGCGGGTCTCAGCTGAGGCTTAGCGCGACCGTCACCGGTCGCGTTAAGCCTAAGCTTCGACCTGCCAGACTGCGACGCCGACTGACTCTTGTGCACTGTGGGCGCAGGGCGAGCCTAAGCATACCGTAGCCTGATTTCCAAGGAAAATCTTGCTTGGAGGTATAGAGAGCGACCGCGGTGCGGTAGGTACAACGACTCTCCACAGAGTACAGACGTGATTCTTGGCCTCGGCGATCCATCCACACCGTTATTAGTCAACGCCGCACTCAGAACATTGGGGGCACTCATTCAGAATTTGGGGGCACTCATTCAAAACTTGGGGGCACTCATTCAGAATTTGGGGGCACTCATTCAGATATAGCCATCAAACTGAACTGAGCGTCAACACAACCCACACACAGCACGTGGCATAGGAATTAACGGAGTCGTTCCTTGTCAGCATGTAATGCTCCTTATGACGTGCCACTGCCAGGCTAAGGGATTCTAGTGGGTAGGACGGAATTGTCGTTACCGACGTCAACTGTTCGAAATATGTAAGCTCAATGCGAATTTCAACAGGAAGATTTTTTGGACCTCTCCTGGAGAGGCGGTTCCTTCTATTGTAGAATGTGGGTTGCAAGCTAGGTAGACGCTGTGGTGCATCACTGTTGAATTCAAATGTGAATTTCAGTTTCGCGCCGAGTGGGCTATATTAGCAAATCGATAACCAATTTGGTATTTTAGCAATTACAGTGTGAGTACAAGCAAGATCACTCATTGAGATCGCTCAAATGGTCCAACGGACAATCGGCGAAATCCTGCCACGATATCAAGCTGTTGTGAGAATCGAATTTGTGCCTCTTCAGAAACTGGGAAACTTCGGATTTGTGGCGCAGCTCGAATTCGAACGGATCCCTCGCGAGAACCATCACAGGTTGTTTCATGAAGAGAGAGAGGATGGCGTAGTCGTATAGCCCTCGCTCGTTCAGCGGCCCTAGCTTGACGATGGAGTCTGAAAGTTGTTTGTGGAGTTTTGTGGAGCTTGTTGTTTCTATAAGTGCTACATACTTGTTGAGTAAAGTTTTCCAAACATTATTTCGGTAACACATACGGTCATCTATTCATTATAGTTTACTAGGTAATCAATTACCTAATTTGGTTGTTCAGTTATTTGCTTAGGTTTCCATAGTGCTAAGTATTTATAGCTAAATTCATTCATTTATTATTTACTCTTTTACTTAGTTATTTATCTATTTGTTTATTTATTTGCTTATTTGTTTATCTATTATCTATATATCTATATCTATATCTATATACGTTTATTTATCAATTCTAATTTGATTAGGTATTTATTTTGTTATTCACTTACTTAAAGCAGACATTAGGCGCCAACGTATCTGTGAATCAATTAATTTATTATTATTAGGTATATGTTTGGCTCAACGGTTTATTTATTCGGTGTAGTCATTATCAAGTTTCACTATTCCTACTCAAATAACTATCATTGCAATACGTCTGCTTAGCATTCAACGTCATTTATTCTTACAAGGGCAAGGGTCTGTGTGATATCCAGTATTGATCAGAAGTTGTCCCGGATCGGGCCCCGTTTTCTCCCCCAAACCTTCCGTTATTTCTGCGCTATCGCCATAGGTACTGTAGTCCACCGTTGTAAACGTGCCGGTATACTTGGTCTCGTATAACAAATTGTCTGCAAAGTGACATTAGATTGTGGAACAGTTCAATTCCATTCCTAAAGGTTCGTTCAAGATCAAGACTAAGGCTTACAGTAAGAAACGACGCACTTTTGTCGATGCACCCTTGGAGAATCGACGACCTGAAGGAAGGCCAAGGCAACCACATACTGTTTTCCAATTGTGCCATAGTTTTCTTACCCTGAACCATTTGCCCATCAAGGCCGACAGCTCAACCGTGCCCACAGCGAAATAAAGCTCGTTGTAGACCTTCTCTGACAGTTCATCTCCTCTGGTGTCTTGAAGGATCTGAATAACATGAAAGTGCAGCACGTGACGACGACGACGACGACGACGACGACGACGACGACGACGACGACGACGACGACGACGACGACGACGACGACGACGACGACGACGACGACGACAACAACAACAACAACAACAACAACAACAACAACAACAACAACAACAACAACAACAACAACAACAACAACAACAACAACAACAACAACAACAACAACAACAACAACAACAACAACAACAACAACAACAACAACAACAACAACAACAACAACAACAACAACAACAACAACAACAACAACAACAACAACAACAACAACAACAACAACAACAACAACAACAACAACAACAACAACAACAACAACAACAACAACAACAACAACAACAACAACAACAACAACAACAACAACAACAACAACAACAACAACAACAACAACAACAACAACAACAACAACAACAACAACAACAACAACAACAACAACAACAACAACAACAACAACAACAACAACAACAACAACAACAACAACAACAACAACAACAACAACAACAACAACAACAACAACAACAACAACAACAACAACAACAACAACAACAACAACAACAACAACAACAACAACAACAACAACAACAACAACAACAACAACAACAACAACAACAACAACGACGACGACGACGACGACGACGACGACGACGACGACGACGACGACGACGACGACGACGACGACGACGACGACGACGACGACGACGACGACGACGACGACGACGACGACGACGACGACGACGACGACGACGACGACGACGACGACGACGACGCACAAGACGTAAACTGCCCTCTGGACTTGGGCGACTATTTTGCTTCCCTCCAAGCTCGTGTCACAGCTGCCAGCAAAAAGCTGCAGAACGTCAGCCGCAGACACGCTTTGTCCCGGGACAGGAATGCCATAAAATGGCGTCGCCCTCTTCTCAATAATCTTGTCTCCAAAAGACAACACGATCGATGCAGCTGCCAGTACGACAATTCGCAGTTCCATGATTCTTACCTCATGTGTCCGCTCTACAGATATTCCTACACCAACACACAGCACAGCGATGTGCAGTGCGCCCTCGTCCATATTGGGGTCGCGCGTGTGAACGGACGGAGAGTGTATGCAGTGACAGTCTTTTGCGCAACTGAAGCGCGCAGTGACCTTTTGCGTCAGCGCCTCCACCATTTGGGCACACACATTGTGCGGTCCCTTCGTTGCTTAGTGAAAGTTGCAGACGATTTATAGGCATTTAAATGAAACTCAGAGTTCAGTGGGATACTTCGTTCACCTGACGACTTGATTGCTTTGAAATCACAACACAGTGTACGAATAAATCGAGAACGCAAGAATAAACGGCGAGAAGAAAAGAACGCCGCGAGGCAGTGTGGCCCCGTCATCACAACTGAATCTCCTTTAGGTGTCAAGAAAATAGGACGCTTTCAAAAGATATATTCCTACCACCTTTCAACCCTGCAAAGATGCATTCACAATTACGTGAGGAAGAGTTGAATAGCGTACTGGATTATCAGAAGCTGGCACTGGAAGCGACACCTCTCCGGAACTCCTACTTTCGCCACGACGCCACCCACTGGGAGACTTTGGGAAAGCGGTGCTTGAGATACTCGATGGTGCCTCCCTTGTCCTTCTTCTTCCACTCGGCCAGCGGGTCGAAGTTGGGGTCCTTGGCCTGCTCGATCTTCTGCGCGATCTTCCTCTGGTGCTCCAGATGGTCCAGCCGGTTCTCCCAGCCCGGATCGCGCTTCATCTTCTCGTCTGAGAGTATGGCGGTACAATGCTAGGGGCTGTTTCACACTCTACTTTGTAGTGTGTACTGAGAAGCACTGCTTTTACCCACTCTGGATCAGCGTGTCGATGTACTTGGTCTCGGTCATGTGGCCGGGTCTCCAGGCGATCTTGCTCAGCTCGTTCAGCCAGCTCTTGATTTGCTTGATGTATTCGTTGATTGCCTGCAAGGATCGACGCGTTAGCCTCCGTTTGCTTCTTAGCCTTTGAATGTCTCACCTCCTGCTTCTGCATGAACTGCTCGGCCAGCTTCTCCAGCAGGTTCTCCTTTGAGGCCTTCTCTCCTGTTGCAGTCTTGTACTTCTCCAACAAATCCTCATTGGTCTTCTCCACTCGCTTAGTCACCTAGAAACATAGACCAGCCGTACAGTTAGCACACCAAGTGAAGGCCTCTATATATACCTTGACGTAGTAGTCGGGAGTGTTCTTGTGCTGCTGCCAGTGGCACTTGTTGGTGCAGATTCGGCAATAGCGGTTGGTGATGGCCCAACACCTGGCCTTGTCTTCATCGTTTGGAATGCCGCACACCTCGTGGCAAGTGTTGTGGCAATAGAGGCAGACGGTGGTGTTGAGCCCATGGGGAACAGGCCTGGTCTCGATCACGGCCTCGTCCACGACGTATTTGAAGTCCTTGTTCAACTCGATGTCCTTCTCGTGCTGCCTAATCACGTCGACCTCGAGGCGCATCGTCTCCAAATGCTGTATCTGCTCGTCCACTTGGAACTGCAGCGCCACCACCTGACAGTTGGAGAAACGCATGTGAAACGCATGACAGCGTGGGACCGAAGGCGCCCACTCAACACAGGGCTGGCTGGAACTCAAGACAACCTGATTCTCCAGCTTCTCTCGATACTCGCAGACTTGGGCAGAGTTGGTCAGGCTCTTGTGGTGGAACTCTTTGAGACCCTGGAAGAACTGCTCGAACATGGCCTGGCCCAACTTCCAGAACAGCTGCTTCATCTTGTCCATGTCGGCCCCTTCGAAGACGGCGCTGTTGTTGAACTTGAAGTAGCGTGTAGGCAGCTGAAAGCCAATGAATGGGCAGTTGTCATCAAGAATGGGTGCAGACCAGTCTTTGTCCCATGTTTGACTTTTACCATATCTCCAGTCCCAGAGAAGGAGCAGATCTTCTCCTCCTCTAAGGCGTCGAGCACTGGAGGTGTGGAGGCATCGGCAAAGGTGATCATGGGGATGACGTTTTTGGCCATGTCCTTGCCAAAGAGGGCCACGACCTGATTGAGCTCGAAGGCCATCTGGCTGTTGAGGCGCGTCTCGCTGCTCTTGACCACCAGACAGACGGCATCCAGTCGATTCAGCCCATCCTCCCCTGTCCTCTTGAACCACTCGGCAATGAACCTGCAAACAAGCCGACCTGTGTGCATGGCCTCCCGATTAGTACAGTAGTTTACGGCGCGTCCAGAACACCCGAAGCACGTGGAGAGATGCCAAACGCACTTTGTGGTCTGCTTGTCTCGCTTAATCCCTTCGGTGTCGCCGAATCCAGGGGTGTCCACCACAGTCAGTCGGTAGTTGAGTCTGGTGTCGTTGAGCGTGTAGGCCGTCACCCACTTGGTTTTGCTCTTGCTGTTCTTGCTGGTGCCACTCTCGGCCACCTCATCCTCCTCCGTCACGATACGGAAACGAAATGGGTCGGCAGGCCGAACCTGCAAGTTGTCAACCAGAATAGCTAGCTGGTACCAATTTGGTACTACAAATGGTACTAAGGTCGCAACCTCGTAGAGGTAGTTGACGAGGCTGTTGAGCAGGGTGGTCTTGCCCGAGCCCGTCCCGCCCACCAGCAGCAGCACCCGATCCTGCGCCACTGACTCATCATATATACCAACGGAGGTCTTTCTGACGCCACCCTTTTCCCCCTCAGTCATCTTGAAGTCACCCAAGTTCTTGAAGTCGAGCATCTTGGGGCGGTAGATGTCTGTGTTCCGCCATTTATTGTCTAGGACCTTCTGGGAAATTGACAGCAACCTCAAAGCACGACGACTCTCCGATTCGGTGGTCGCCTGTTGACAAAACGTGGGCGGCGGCACTAAGCAAGAACAAGGCGAACAATTACAAAGAGTTACAACCAAACCGGTTCGCCATATTGTCCAATGGGAGATAGGCCGGCGGAGCAGGTAACCTGAACAGCAAAGGCGTATGTTGTCTGCTCTTTCAGACCTTCCACCGTGCAGGAGCGCGCAGCGGCTGGCGCAACTGCCCCAATTCGATCAGGAACTTCGTCACCACTCGCAGGGAATTCGCGCACCCAAATGTGGTACTTGATGACGTCGTCTCCTGAAGACAACGCCAGTCTCCCCATCATAATTTTTGGCACCGTGGCAGTCCTCACCTCCAAAGGCCGGTGGTTCCCACTCGAGCTGGACCGATCCAAAGCTGGTGCTCTTGACCTGGATCTTGTCCACTGGGCTGGGCATTTGGTAGTCGACCACGCTGTCTACATTGGTGCTGCCCCAATACTGAACCGTGGCGATGGCGCTGGGATGGTCGTAGGCCGCTTGACTGGTTTTCAGGATGCAGCGATAGATGGCGTCCGAAATGGAGTTGGTCTTGTTCGTCTCGAAGTAGGCCAGGAAACGCTTGACGAGCTGGACTAGGCCGTCTCGCGATTTCTGCTCCTGGTGCCAGGCAGTCTGGAGTGGGCAGTTTGAGTCACCGAATATTCAGCACAGATACTGTAGAACACAGCGAAGAGCCTGTTCTCCATACTGTCTTATTGGCAGCCGTTTCAGTCACCGCTGGTGTCGTCCAGCTGCGGCGGAACTGGTTTCCAGCTTCGTAGAATGGGTCACAGAAGTCGGCCAAGTGGAAGACGAGTCTCACTTCCTTCGAAATACAACTTTTAATCATTTTCTGCCACTGCTAACGCAGGTAGGTAGACTAACAAGCGCCGCCTCTCGACCAACCGGCTTGCTTTCCACAGCTGCCAAGTCGACCGAGAAAGCGGCAGCGTCATCGCTGTCGTCGGCGTCGTCTATGACTTTGATGGGGACCCTGGCGTTGCTGATCAGGAAGAGACGGGCGTTGAGCAGCCTGCTCTCCACGCGCTGGTTGGCGACCAGCTGCTTTAGACCTCCCACGCCAAAGACCGATCGACTCAGCTCCTCGACAGCCTGAAATTTCGGGAGCTGCCAAGCTATGCGCACAGCAAGCTCTACACAAATGTGGTACTTTGGCATTGTCATGAGTCTAGTAGTCTACATACCTTTTCGAGTTCCTCCAAAGCGTCTGTCTTCCCAGCGCGAACGTCTGGAAGAAGCGCGAAGAGCTTCTTCTTCAGCATCAGCTCCACGGTTCCGATTAGATTGTGGTTCTCCAGCACGCTGCTACCGTAGGGCTCCAACAGATGTTCTGAAATGAACCCAGATTCACTGATTTGGCCACCACCACAAATACAGCGCGCAGACGGTGACCGTTGAGAGTCAGACGAATGCCTTCCAGCTGCTGCCGCGTGTCCGTGAAGCCCTGCATCTGCTTCAAAACCTTGTCGAATAGTGCCGATGAAACGGGATAGGCAGTCGCCTTGTCGAGCGGCGCTAAGTGCAGAGCTTTTGCCACTGGAGGATACGACTTCGCCCCAACAGAGAACACCTAAGGAATGTAGTCAAATGTCCAAAGGGCATAACAACATATGGGAAGTCAGAAGAGGCTGGAGTGTGCCGGAGTCGGAGAGCGTCGCTCAGCTTGCCAGGGAGGTTCTTCATCTGTGCATCGACGTGCACCCTGACGTTGGTGCAAGCGTCCATCTCGTCTTGAGGCAGGAACTGCTCAAGGTCAGCGTCGGGACCATCGGCGCGTAGGCAGTCGACCAGCGGCTTCAACAGGGCCTTCAGGGCGCCCTTCTTCACCTTCGTCCCCTTCGAGTAGGTGGCGTCGAAGACGAAGACGGTCTCAAAACCGTACTCGACGCCCGTCACCAGGTGGGTCGCCTCGGTTGGCCTAGACAAGCTACCATGCTGACGGCCAATAGCCGCGAAGAACTCCCACCTGACGGACTGCCACGAGTTGCCTTGTACGAGCTGTTGAGTGTAGGCCCCTTGGAAGAAGTGGACGGCCACCCTGGAGATTGTGGAGCTTGAGCAGATTCGACGAATCGCACAATGTAGCCACGACGCGCTCACCTTTCGCACTTGTCGTTGGGTTTCTCGTCCAGAAGGAAGGCTGCCGCCGACTTCTCCAGCGGGCCGGCCAAGCCGCAGAGGGCGTCCAACTTCTCGTCAGCACTGCGCAGTCCCAGGATCTCCAGCTTCGTCGCCAGGTCGTCTCGATCGACCAGCTCCACATCAAACTGCAAAGTTGACCAACGATTGATCGCACGCACAGATGCACGTTGCGCGCCGCCTTGTCAAGCTCGCACCAAAGCGATTGTCGCCTCCTTCACCGCGTGGGGAATGGTGGCGTCCCCAAGCGGGGAATCCTGTGGCGGCGCAGCAGCGATGATGCTTCCCTGCTTGGCGTCGAAGAAACAGCCGGGCTCTGCGCATCGACCCAACGCCCGAACGACCAAGTTGTGTGGCTGGGATTCCGACTCGGCCATCTTCATCCCTTCAACAATGATTGGTCTTTCAACTTTAAGAGCTGGACAGTTATGTGCGTTGCTGTTTGGCTCTTGTGAACTGTGGAACAAACTGTTATTGTATAATTTGTTACCCAGTGGTCATCAATCTATTAGTACAACTTGTTAGGCGCCATTTGCTCAACGGAATGATCGACAAGACTGGCACTGAAACACGTTAGGTCATGGGACTTTCGAAAAGAAAAGTTTCGCAATGGCGGCAAGGAAGCGTGAGCGGACGCGACCAACCGACAGACAGACATACATACATACTCGTACGCCTCGCGCGAAGCGTCATTCCTTTGACTATTCCAGTTGATGACTAAGTTCAGTTGGCTGCGACTACGGGGAATACCCACAGATGTCCCATAAACGGCAGCACGGGCGGGGGAGAGAGAGAGAGATGGGAGCAAACCCAATAATCTTTCACCTTGAGCAATGCGCGAAGATATCCACGTGGACTGCGAAGACAATGAGACGGGCAACGGCGACCGATGGGAGAGTGAAGAAAGTTGGTTGTTGTGAGAGTTCGTGGCGTCACCTCAGGGTACGGTAATGAAGTAGCTAGGCTGTCTCCTAGCTGAGTTGGCTAGAAATTGTTTTGTCACAGCCGAATGGCAGCGTCTTTTATGCCACCAATCCGTTATCAACCTTCGGAACGTCACCGAAAGGAACGCGAGTGGGCGGCCTTCGAAACTCGCAAGGATGAATCAACCGTTCCAGGCCCTCCCAATAAATCACAGCCATTCTTACCCTATCAGCTGTTCATATGCTGCTTCTGGCGACGACCGGAAGCGGATGCGCTGCTCAGCGAGTAAACAGACCGTTTGTCGAAATGACACGGCCGCTCGTTTTGTCGAAGGCAATCATGAACGCCGCAGTACCTAAGAAGCGAAATTGTTATCAGCGGCGACTGTGTAGCGGCAGGCGTAGTGGCTCTCCTTACTCCCATATCGCAATTACGAACACTAATAAGTATGCGAAATAGCAACGGCTACCAAAATTACCGTGCTGTAGAACTTTACGTGCCAGTTTAGGCTACCTATATTGACAGCAGGGCACCACGGTAGAGCACCACAAGTGCAGCCATCCAAACGCCGGAGTGAACGGAGACGACGGTCAGGCTTCGCGGAAATTTTGCTCATGCAGGATCACCTGCACATGGGCACCATACTTCAAAACTACCGTAGGCAGGGACGAAAGCATTATTGAAGTGACTGTACGGTACGCGGTTGAGCATAGCGTATAGCGTGTAGGGCGATGCGATCATTTTGAGTGTTGAGCTTCTACGTTCGCCCCACCGAACCAATTACGACAAGAATATAATCATACTCAAACGACTCACGGGAGAAGGCGCGTTTACCGTATGTACCTAAATTGCACCTACAGTATCACATCACCGAAAGACGATCCGTTTCAACAGTACCTACAGTACACCTCTCAGCGCGACTATTGAACCGATCAATATCTAAACAGCCCGCAAATCACAAGTGACGACGCCAGCGCTAACCACACACATCCACTGAAGCAATGTCTGCTAACTCCTCTGGAGAAGAACAGTGGGTGTTTCTCATTCAGATACTTCTTCTCCTTAGTCTCCACCGGAGTTTCCTCCACGGAATAAACGATGTTTTCACTCGAGGGTAGAGCCATCGTCTGAGTCCTGTGCGGCACTGAGGCAGTGGGTAAAGCTGAAGCACGCCGGGGGAATACTGTAGCGGAAGAATTCGAATTGGAGTTCGAGTCGTCAAGCTCGGCAGTGGTAGCAGCAAGGATCGTCGTTGATGCAAGTGAAGCGGAAGTTGGCGACGAGGTAGATGAAATCGTTGATCTGACAGTCGTCGTGGTTGTTGTTGTGGTTGTTGCTGTTGTGGTTGTTGATGTGGTGGTTGTCGTTGTTATTGTCGTAGTAGTAGTTGGCAGTGTTGTTGGCGTAGATGTAGTAGTAGTAGTTGTTGTGGTTGTTGTTGTAGTGCGCGTAGTGGTAGTTGTTCTCTTTGTGGTTGTTGTAGCGGGTGTGGTTGTTGCTTTAGTTGTTGTTGTCGTTCTGGTCGTCCCTCTCGTGGATACGGTAGTCCTCTTGGGGATATACTTCACCACCGCCGGTTTCGTCCCAACGGGTTTCCGAACCGGCAACTTGAAGGTGTAGCTAGGCCTGGCGGTTGTTCTCTCACTTTTAAACTCCCGTTCCTCCTTCTCCTCCTCGAGAAACATCTCCAGATTGCAATAGTGGTCGTAGCCGCAAATACAGACACTCAGAGGTCGACCACTACTTCTAGACAGTCCGTAGCGACAGCGATTTTGCGGTTTGGCGCTCTTGCCGCAGGCGTAATTGGTGGACCGCTCGCCAAAGGCATTTTGGGACTCGACGGCGGTGCAGACTGGTCGCTTGTTGGACAGAGGGTCGTCTTTCACCTGAGAGAGTGATGGATGGGATGAGATAAAACAAAATAAAATAAAACAAAATAAAATAAAATAACACAAGATAAATAAAATAAAATAACACAAGATAAATAGAATAAAATAAAATATAAACAAAATAAAATAAAATAAAATAAGATAAAATAAAATAAAATAAAATAAAATAAAATAAAATAAAATAAAATAAAATAAAATAAAATAAAATAAAATAAAATAAAATAAAATAAAATAAAATAAAATAAAATAAAATAAAATAAAATAAAATAAAATAAAATAAAATAAAATAAAATAAAATATAAAATAAAACATAAAATAAAATAAAATATAAAATAAAATAAAATAAAATAAAATAAAATAAAATAAAATAAAATAAAATAAATATAAAATAAAATAATATAAAATAAAATATAATAAAATAAATTAAAAATAAAATAACATAGAATAAAATAAAATAAAATAAAATAAAATAAAATAAAATAAAATAAAATAGAACATACATAATACAAAATATAGAATATAAAATAAAATAAAGTAAAACAAAACAAAATAAAAAAGTAAAATAAAAAAATGAAATAAAATACCGTAAAATAAAATAAATTAAAACATACATAATACGAAATATAAAATGAACTAAAGTAAAACAAAATAAAATAAAATAAAGTAAAACAATAAATAAATTAAAATAAATAGAATTTAAACAAAATAAAACAAAGTAAATAAAGTAAATAAAATACAGGGTGTCCCACGGTGGGTTTTACAACTTTGTTTGCTAGCTGGCAGAGATTAGTTGGACCGATCGATTTGAAATTTTGGGTGGTTGCACTACTAAGTTTAACTTAGATGTTTGCCAAGTGAGATGTTTGTCGTTTGCAACATGCGAGAATGGCACAGCTGCAAAGTCAAAGTCCCGATTTTCGAGGGAAGCCAACGCGGAAATGGCCGTCACTTCCGCTGTGGTGAACACTGCGTGAAGCGGTAAATGGCATTTGAAGGGTAAGACAACAACCTTTCAGACGATTGAAGAAAGGACTCTGTAACATGAGTGATGCGCGAGATACAGCCAACCAAAGTTGTCCGCATTGTGCCGTGAAGGGCTGCTGTGAGCGAAACCTCAACAACCTTTCAGATAATTGAAGAAAAGACTCTTGTAACCCGAGTGATGCGCGAGATACAGCCAACCAAAGTTGTCCGCATTGTGTGTGCAGGCCTCTTGGACGACGCACCCTTTAAATGCCATTTACCGCTTCACGCAGTGTTCAGCACAGCGGAAGTGACGGCCATTTCCGTGTTGGCTTCCCTCGAAAATCGGGACTTTGACTTTGCAGCTGTCTCGCATGTGGCAAACGACAAACCTCTCACTTGGCAGACAAGTCAAACTTAGTAGTGCAATCACCCAAAATTTTAAATCGATCGGTCCAACCAATCTCTGCCAGCTAGCAAACAAAGTTGTAAAACCCACCGTGGGACACCCTGTAGAATAACTAGAATATAATAAAGTAAAACAAAATAAAACAAAAACAAAACAAAATGAGACAAAATGAAACAAAATAAAATAAAACAAAGCAAAACAAAACAAAATGAGACAAAATGAAATAAAATATAATAAAATAAAATGAAATAAATTTAAATAAAACTCACTAAGACAAAATATAATAAAATATATAATATATAATTAATGTACATAATACAAAATAAAATGAATATAAAATAAAAATAAAGCAAAATAGAATAAAATAAAATTGACAGAATAAAATCCAATGAAGCACAATTAGATAACGGGAATTGCGATTGCGAATGGTACAAATACATAATTAAAAGTAAAAAAAGATTCAAAACTCAAAACTATAATACCAGGAAATTTTACCGCGATTAGCCAACTCACCAGGCAGCGTCCCCTCACGCAGTGGGCGTGAATCGTGCTCTTGGTGCATTTGCACACCAGAAGTGCCAGTCCGTCTTCCGGACACAAAAGGGCAGCAACCAATACTGCCACCAAACACTGGCGCAGAAATTCGTTCATTTCCGCAGCGACCAGCCGCATTTTGATCACCAGAATAATATGTCGTTAACTATAAGCTCTTCCATCCATAAACGAGCCCCGGCTGGGGGCGTTTGATTGTGGAAACGGCCAGATTTTTTCGATATCGATTTATCGATCCATGGCTGTCGATTTGCGCATCTGAAATTCGTTACAAATTTGCAACCAATACGCAACTGCGCACACGACAAAATGCGCTCTGACGATCGGGAAGTGAACAGGGTCGGCGAGGCGCCTTTTATCAAGATTGGGAGTTTACGTAGCGCGCGCCCGCTCCGACGCCAATAACAATCAATCAAATCGAGCGGACGCGATTAGTGGCATGCGCGCACTCTATGCCACTTTGCATTGTAGATGAACAGCTGTTCGCTCGCTCTGTAATGGGAAAACGCCCTTGTTCTCAGTCTAGACTACTTGTCTAGAAAGCGGAGCGAGGAAGTAATTAGCTAGCGTTGCCTTAGTGATCTGATTTGTCCGGTGGTCCTATGCACGAGAACTTGGCATTTGGTGCGCTTCTATGCACTTAATCAAGCATATGCTATGTACTAGCACACACACCACAAGCCGTGCCACATGACTAGGCACATGTACCTATCCAAAACTGTGCACACATAGCGTTAAGAATGTGTTACTGTACCTAAATTTTAGTATCTATCTACGGGCGTTCCCGACACTTGGAACGAACTGAAGCGGCTTATCAGAACTCCAACGCTGTTCTTCTTATCAGTGCCAATTGCAACGCTGGCAGAGAAAGTGGGACTAAACGCGCGAGAGATCGTAAAATCCGCGCGCTTTCACGGCTCACTGCGCCTCTAAAACATGAAACACCTTTCGCGCGGGTATCAAAGGACGCCGCCGACCGTGACGGCGCCTGCCGAAAAACCTTCCCGCGATCTTGAATACGCGAAAACTGGGGTCGAGCGCAGTTTGCAACACTCGGGCAAACACAAATTCGAATTCCGGATTCTCTAATCGGAGCCGACGCAAAAATTGTCGCTGAAAATCGTGCAAACAAGTAGCAAAGCCAAGCCCAGAAGCGCTGCGCTGTGTGTGTACCGCTTCGCAAGCCCGCACAGGGCACAAAAGAAGCAAGGAACCCCGCCGCACCTATTCTATTGGGAAGAAGCTACCAAATGCGCACTTGTGGGAAGCTCTACAAAACTAGCTCTCGCCGGCTCACACGACGGAACCGCAAGTCGACGGACGGACGGATGGACGCACGTACATTCTAGCGCCCAGGCCGGGCGGTGGTGCAACCCACTAATGCGAGGGGATGCAGACGGACAGACAGACACACAGACGCTCGTTCGCGCGTATAGCCCGTCAAACAGGCCCTCTGCGTACATTCACACACGTACATAGCTCTCCAGTCAAGCAGCATTTCGAAAATGCCCCCTCTTCCATCCCCTTGAAATTTGACACGCGGCGCGCGCGGCGCTTGAAATAAAAGCGACGACGAATGTTTGCTCTCTTCTTTCGTGTCTGTCTACCCTGTGTTCACGCCGAGTGTCCTGTCTACACGTCTGTCTAACATGACACTCTGAAGAGAGAAAGCACTCAGCGCAGCGATGATTGACTGCGCGAGAGGAGACACTACAAGTCGCAGTAAGGTGGAATTCGAGCTTGGCAGCTTCCGGCGCCGTTCAATTTGGTATTATTTCGCCGCGCCTCAGCGCGGCGAGGTGTATATATACGGATGACAATGTCTGTGTGTGTGTGTGTGTGTCCGTCCGTCCGTCCGTGGCACCGAAGTAAAACATGTGACATATGTGGTCAAGTAGAGTCAAGGTCGCTGAGTATGGATGCAATGTCCGTTTCTGTTGCTAATTTCGCATTTTCGAGATATTCACAATTAAAATTCAAAAATGTCGAAAATCGACTTTTTCACCTGATGAGCTAGCCGCGAAATTTCTTCAGAAATGGAAAGAGCACGGACCGCTGATAATTTGTAACACAAAAGAAATTTTCTGTCGATGTGAAATTTGGTAGAAATACGAAATTATTTGTCGAAATTTCATAAATTGACAAAAATAGAACGTAATTTATTGGCAAATGTAAATGAAGAAATTAAAAGGTCGCAAGCCAGTAAGAATTTGTGACATAGTTTTTCAGTTTTAAAAAATTGCAATTTGGAGATATTTACAATTAAAATATGAAAATATCGAAAATCGACTTTTTCGCCTGATGAGCTAGCGGCGAACTTTCTTCAGAAATGGAAAGACCATAGGCCGTGGACAATTTGTAACACAAAAGAAATTTTTTGGTTGTGCGGAATTTCATAGAAATACGCAATTAGTTGTCAAAATTTCATAAAATGACAAAAATAGAACGTCATTTATTGACGAATGTGAATGCAGAAATTGAAAGGTCGTAAGCCAATACGAATTTGTGACATGGTTCTACAGCTTTGAAATACTGCAATTTAGAGATATTCACAATTAAAACATAAAAAAGTCGAAAATCGATTTTGTCGCGTGATAGACTAGCGGCGAAATTTCTTCAGAAATCGAAAGAGCATAGACCGCGGATAATTTGTAACACAAAAGAAATTGTTTGCAATTGTGAATTTTATAGAAATACGCCACAATTTGCCAAAATTCTACAAATTGTCGAAAGCGTCATAACGCAGAAATGCGCACACCAAACGAAATTCCTAATAGAGAACGACTGCACCAAACAGTTGGCAAGTTTTTTGTTCGATGTGGCGTATTCCCACATCTATAAAACTTCAGATGAACGGCGTCGTATCATGCCGATACCATATAGCGAACGCGGCGATATCACTGAGCTTTAGATCAGTTGTACAGACAACCGTATCGTGGTAATAGCTGCATTTGAATTGTGGTACACGTTTTCAAGATACCTTCGCTAGATGCGGCTAATTATGCGAATGAAATTCACTATACTGTTCACCAAGATTTGACAGACACAAGGTATAGGTTGAACTTTTTACACACACAGCTTGTTTAGTCGCCGCGAGTTTTCACACACCTAGCAAAGTCTCACATTTTCCACAAGTGTACAGAATTAGCTTCCTCTCAAGTTGGTGAAACCAGCTTTTGCGCATCTAACACTGGTCGCGCTCGCTTCCCTTTGTGCGTGGGCGCGCCAGTTCAAACATCAAAGCGGGAAGAAGACCAGTCATCCTGCTCCAAGTGGCGTCTCAGAAAAAAAAAACCTCGCGCTTTCGAAACAAACTGCGCGCGCGCGAGAACGCTTACATAATCTAGAGCTGCGTCGGTACAGCTAGACTGACTGTACACTGGGTACACGCGCGATGGCTTAGCGCGCGTATGTACCTACCTACATACATATACATAGCATGAAAGCTCTCTAACTAAACCCTAGTGGATAGCACTCGAGCAAAGGTCAGTTTAGTTGGCGACGTCGAGTTTATGGTTAATCCGCTGGCAACGTTACGATAAGAGCCGACGTGGGAAGGAAACGCGGCGAGAATATTGTGCAGCTCATTACAGAGTGTGTGCCAAGTACATATATTTGTGGCTTGGACTTGTATTGCGTGTACTGTACGTAGTAGGAAGGTATACGGTAGTCGCAATAACCCGTTCATACAGCGTGGAATGTTCAGCTCTCCTAACAATACTGTAGCAGTAACAAGCTCCAGAAGTCAATTCTGACTGAGTCGCGTATGGATGCAGCTAATGAGCTTCTGTTTGACATACAAGACATTGAACTAAATAAATGTCAGTACTTGCCATCTACCTACATACTTCGAATGGTAGACAGAGCGCCATTTCGACTAGCCGCGCAGCGCTCCGCTCCAATACACACCTATTTCTGCAACTTGTCCTCTTGCCAGCTTACTTTGGCGCACTCTACAGGTACCTACAGCCTATCTACCAATCGCCCACCCTCCCGTCAGTCACACTACAACGACCCTAGGTGTTCCTAGCTTCGTGTTACAAGTTCTGGCCGGTCTAAGCCTTCGCTGTTTGCACAAGAAACACACAGGGGCCGCGCGCTCTTCCATTAGCTTAGCTTCTCTGTAGCTCACATACATACATAGCTGTCTTTCCTTGTGTGTGTATGTACATATGTGTGCGCCCTTCCTTTCATCTCGCATAGCCGCCCACGAAGCTTTCAATTTCGAATAATGCCCCTGCCACTCTAACAAACCGACAATGCGAAGGGGCAGGCACAAATGAGACACACCACTGCTCTATAGCTAAGAACTGGCGCACAAACAAGCACAAATTGAGCGACAAAGAAAAGCTTTTAAACATTCAAACTCCTAAGCTACAGTATCACAAAGCGCACGAAGGGCGGGCACAGGATCGACGCGAGTTTGACCCTTCCCGAGGGCGGCAAAACTTGAAATGGCTGGAAAACCGCCAATTTAACCCTTTGCAGACCGCCTATATTTAACTCTTCCAAGCCTGCTTCCTTCAAACAAGACTCGAAACCGGAATTTCCCAGGAAAACCACGAATTTCGAATCGGAATTTTCGGTTTCTTGGCCGCAAACGAGTCTGTGTAGCCCGAAGGAAAAGTGGTATTCCAAAAGGGCTAAGAGCAGATCGGGTTTGGGAGGCTCGCTCTGTGTGGAACCGTCTTGGCGCATGCGCATCTGAAACAGTACATACTTCTAGTAATCCAAAATTATCTCTTAGATGTTGGATAAATTGAACCTTGTGCAAAAGCAAAGCTTACTATTTTGTTGTAAACGGTTCGAATGCTAGAGGAAGATGCATACGTTGCTTGAGAATATAAAACTTAAAACGGTTACAAATAAGAATTTAAATACAAAATTGACTGACGTACAGCAACACGTACAGTTTAGTTTTTAACGCAACTTGACAATGATTCTCGCAATCATCATGTCGAAATCTACACACATTGAAAAAAAACAAACAAAAAAAGCAAAAATGCAAACGATTACCGTATCAACCACCGCCGTCTTCAACGATCGTATATTGCACTCAAGGTACCACAGCTTCGTCCTACCGTAACCAACTCTAATTATGTGCCCACCCTATATCTCCAGAGTTTCACTTCCGAGTTCAAATTTCCACTGGCCTTTTCGCAAGCCCTGGCCAAGCCCCCTTTCTTCAGCCTTCTCCTCTTTTTCGCGGCGGGAGCCTCTCTTTTTGGCGCCAATTCGAATTTGAATTCCTTGGAATTCTCATCCTCGCTTCTGGTGCTGCTGTTCAAACGGGCCAGAAACTGCATATTCAGGGTTTCCCGGTCTTGGGATGGAAAATGTTGCGCAATTTTTTGCGCAATTTCGCTATTTTGACTGCTCTCGGCGTGAATTGAACCCGATTTGGAGGGGGAATGGGATGTGTTGTTAGAAGTGTTGTTGTAGGGGCGGTCCTCTTCCTCAATTGGGAGTTAAAAGGATTAATTCGAAGAATCAAAATTTAAAAATGTCTAAGTCAAAGTTTGATTTAGTTAATTTAATGTAGTAGATTATTACTAAAGTCAGAACTACACAAAGTTTAACTGAAAACTCGGTATCTTGCACTGGCATGAGATTATTTTATTTGGAAATCGCATAGTTCCCTTCGGAAGTAATATGTGGACACAGTACCGATAGCCGACTCTTTTATGATAAAATGTCGACTGAACGCAGTCAAAACTTCCAAAACCGATAATGTTTTTAGCACACAAAACTCTAGCGACTCACCACCACCAATTCCTGCGTTCCGCCTTCAAAATTTTCCAAATTGGGCGCAAAATCCAGTTTTAGCGCCGCCTCTTTCGCCGAAAACGACGCGTTTGCCGGGTTACTGTAACTGCCTTTGTTCAAAATAGGGGAGGGAGCGGCCGAAAAAGTGGGGGACGATTGCGGGCTTTGCTTTATGGATTTTTCGGTGCGAAAACTTTGAAAATCCTCAATTTTCGCGGGCGAATTTTCGATAGTCGAGTTGTGGCGATCGATTTTGGGCAGCGGAGAGAGGACTCCGTCTTTGGAATGGCAACGCTTGGATTTCTTCTGACGACTCTTCGACTTCTGTCGCAAATCGAGACTGTAACGGGGAAGGTTATTTTGATTTGTGATAATGAAATTACCGTAACAACGAGGTTACTGTGACAAGGAGGTTACTGTAGTTACAGTCGCAATGAAGTTGCTGTAACGTCTAGAGTAGTAGTGACCAAAAGAGGTTACTGTACAACGAGAATACTGCAACAATGGCCTCAAACAATACAACAACAACAAAGGTTGCTGTAGCAACAAGGTTACTGTACCAACGAGGGTATCTAACAGCAGCTTACTGCAACAATCAGCTTACTGTCGCCAATGAGGTTACTGTGGCAGTGGGGTTAATCCAACCGATGAGGTTACTGCAACAACGAGGTTACTGCAACAATGAGGTTACTGTAACAAAGGGGCCACTCTTACAATAACGAGGTTACAGTAACGAGCTTACCGCAACAGCGAGATTATCGTCGTGCCAATGAGGTTACAGTCACAACGAGTTTACTGCAACAACAAGGTTACTGTGACCCTCTGTTTCAAAGCAATAATTCCCCACCTACCTACTGTACGAGTGAGCGCCCAGGGAAGCCCGCTTTCTCTCCGCCGACCGCCGTCTCAAATTCGAATCCTTTGCTACAGTATCCAACGAGCGTCGAGCCCTATTCTTGCCTTGGGATGGCGCTATTTTCATCGAATTTTCCCCAATTTTTGAATTATAAGCCGCCGGACTTTCTTGGCGAATGTCGACATCGACAGAACTCTTCACGAGTGGGGAAAAGTCGAATCGACGCCACTTTACCGACGCGGCCATAGGGTTACGGGGTACGCGGGTTAGTTCGAAACTGGAAATTGGAAAATTTGGTTTTTCTTGTGGTCTAAGTTAAAAACTAGTTAACGGTAGTGCTTTTACGCCTTTCAAGGCTGGAAATAACATTTTCACAAGACAAAATTCACGCAAAATGCTTTAATTTCTTCGAAAACAACGCGCCATCACAGTCAACACGAAACAAAACACAAAATACACCCAAAAACATCCAAAATACACCCGAATATCACATTCTATTTCTTGGGTCTCCTTCTCTGGACCAAATGAGACGACTCGTCATATACCGTAGTAGTACTACTACCGCCACTATCATTAGGGCCGAAATCCATATTTGGACAAACGGTAGAACCACTATCTCAAAGTGGTAGAAACAGTCGGTTTTTGGGGTTCTGAGGGCTTTCGATTTGGGTTTCTTGGGAAGCATATTCTTGAGCATTTGCTCGGAGCGCGGAAAACTGGAAAATTGTATAACTTTTTTCAAATTTCGCGCGCTTTACCGTAACTAAATTCCGACTATAATTGAGATATCGCACATGACGATTACGCGCGCAGAATTTCCATACGCCAGAAATAGCGCCAGCTCGTCCAATTGCAGCCGATATTCGCGAAATTTCTAATTTTCCTCTCCCTTTACCTATCAGAATTGTGCTCGGCGAAGACGCAAAATAACTCCAACAAACGATTTCTCTCCCCCTCCTTCAAAATATCCATAGTGTCGTCGATTAGCGTCATAACCAAAGCCGCCAAATGGGTGTCGTTCAAACTGGGCAAAAATGCCCTGAGGGCATTGAACGCTGGCA
>JASAMZ010004993.1:0-12594 GCA_030248115.1 Linhomoeus sp. GSCO2_2 | reverse complement strand
TTTTAACCAAATTTGGAATTTAATCTATTTATGATAAAGTCCTTTAGTGTGCCAAATTTCAACCAATTCCGTCTAGCACAGCCCGAGAAATATATATCGTGACGATGGGAAAAGGCGCGCGCGGCCTGGATGGAACATATTATGGTCTGGCGCTGCCGCGCCAGCCATGATACTGTATGTACGCTTCTGTTCCAGGCGTTGTCCTGCGTCCGGAAGGCAAGGAGCTGGCAAGGAAGAGAATGCTCGTCGAGTACACCTGCGGCGTCGACGAATACCGACGACCGCTTCTCGACAAGACCTATTCGTCCTTCAAGGCGCTAGCCTTCAACGTGGAAAGCGTCTTTCGGAAGGAAGAGCAAGACTGGAAAATGGCGTATCTTGCCAGAACCGAGGGAGCCACTGAGGGAACGGTGGCTTGGCTGGTCGATTTGAGCCAGGTGCGGGCCACTTCGATACACCTGTTACTCAAAAGTGAGACTTTCGAGAGCGGCTCGGTGGTCGCCCAGTGCAAAGTGGACGACAAAACCTTTTCGATCAAAGGTGAAGTGCGCAGCTCACGATCCGAGAATGGACAATATCGCTTGACAAGCTCCCTTGTATGCATCTACTTCAGCTGGCGATCTCCTACTCAGAGGAAAGGACGTCGAGGGCGCCAAACAGCTGACAATCGCCGCGTCGCTCGGTGGCGGGAACGGCGTCGCCGCCTGGCAACACGCCCAGCTGTTCCGCTGTCCCCTCGCCTCAAAGGAAGTCGGCTTTCGCTTGTCGATCAGATTTGAGTTTGTATAGTGCTGAACCTTATTACTAAGCGGCATAGAGTCTGTTTGTTTGTTTGTTACCACGATAACTCTTGACACAGTTGACGGATCGCGATGATCTATACATCAAAAGAACCGCTTTACTCTGTAGTTGTGCGCCTCTTATTGTGGACTCTGACCAATGTCTAAATTCCATGAAAATTGCGAAATATCGGCTGCGCAGTACATACTGGGCACTCAGGAGTGTGACTGCAAGTCACTATCGCGCAGATTTAGGGCTATTGCGTCACCATTCACTACAGAGTTGTCACTGTGAGACACCGAGGTGTATTTGGAGGCACGGGAGCAGGAGCGATGGTAAATGCAGGCACTGGAGTTCCACAGTGTCAAATGGCTTTAGATCTGTCTGACCCTATGGGCTAAACCCAAATGTCAACGGGCTAACTCCAAGTGTCTATTGTGTATTGACAGGCATGGGAGCTGATGCGATCCTAAACGTAGGCACTGGCAGGGGCACTGTGTCAAATGACTTGAGATCTATCTGAAATGTCCTATGGGCTAAGCCTAATTGCCAATGGGCGAACTCCAAGTGTCTATTGTGTATTGACAGGCATGGGAGCTGATGCGATCCTAAACGTAGGCACTGGCAGGGGCACTGTGTCAAATGACTTGAGATCTATCTGAAATGTCCTATGGGCTAAGCCCAATTGTCAATGGGCTAACTCCACGTGTCTATTGTGTATTGACAGGCACGGGAGCTGGCGTGATCCGAAACGTAGGCACTGTCAGGGGCACAGTGTCCAATGACTTGGGATTATCTAAAATGTCTTGGGGGCTAAACCCAATTGTCAATGGGCTAATTCCAAGCGTCTATTGTGTATTGACAGGCACGGGAGCTGGTGTAGTCCTAAACGTGGGGTCTGGCAGGGGCACAGTCAAATGGCTTGAGATCCAACTGAAATGTCCTGCAGTGCACTGAATTCGATAGTTGGGTTATCTCCTTTATGCTCTGCAGATTACCCATGAGCTATTGACCTTAGAGATTCTCCTACGGGCTAAACACTCTAGTGCTAAACTATGTTGGGTGTCCCCGGTATCTATGGCGTGTCTCAATTGCCCATGCCTTTTATATACCGGCGAATCAAGTTGCAATTGTAACACGATCCTTAGAATTCCCATCGAATGTTTTGAATGGTTAGAAGTAGATTCGGCGACAAAGGTATCATGAACGATTAAAATAGAGCACAGACAACATGGACACCTTGCTGATATTTTGCATGATTCGGCTTGCACTTTCGGCGATTCTCGCGGTGCACTGTTCCTGGCCTGAGGTTGCTCTTTACAGTATTACTTTCCGCATCGTGGCGCGACGAATAACCGTACCTATGTCTAGGCACCTTTATTTGTGGACGTGCGTAGGTGATGAGGTGTCAGGTCGCCTTCGAGATACGGTAGGCTAGGCGAGTTGTTCGATTATTGGAGCTGTCGGGTGCGCAGTATTGGGCGTCGAATTCGAGTGTCTTGCGGGACAGTTCAACATATCGGAACAATTTCCACAGTACCGTCGGAACTTCCACTAATCTGGCTGGTCTGCAGTCTACAAAACCTACTGTAGAAATTTCCAACTTGTGCCGAAGTAAAACAGTTGCGCAGCGATAAGCGTGAAGCGGAAAGACAGCGAAGGCTTCCAATGGAAATAGAGCTTCCAATGCAAATGCAGTTGGTGTCGCCGTCGGGCGATACTGGGCCGGCGTGCGCTTATCAGGAAGCGCAAGAGCCAGAGTTGCTAACAAGCTTTGTCTAAAAACTGTGGCACCACGTTGGCATCAGTGTAAACTTGAGAGCGTGTGCACGATAATGTGCACTGGATAGTGAAGTGCCGCTAGACATTTAGTCGACAATTTGGTGGGGTATAGCCGCAATTGGTCTTGGATTTGTTCGTGGTACCTGATCCACATATGGATCAGAAGATTCGCCGCAGGCACACTTTGCGCTTATAATGGCAACTGATCCATAAATGGATCAGAGAAATTCGCCGCAGGCACACAGTGCAATAAAAGCGTCTAAATGAGACGACGCCCTATTTAAAAGGGTATAAATGGGACGACGCCCTATTGAAAAGGGCATAAATGAGACGACGCCGTATTGAAAAGGGTGTAAATGGGACGACGCCCTATTCTTTTGGGCTTAGTGCTCGATGCATCTAAAAAAGATATGTTGAAATCTAAGCTGCTTGAAATTGTCGAAATTTAGAAATTCTGCCAACAAGTCTCTTTTAAAAAGCGGAGCGGTTTTGAGCTTTGAATTTTTACTGAGATTGTAGCAAGGCCCTTTCCGGTTTCGTGCAGCGTCTTTGACTCTCCTCGCGACTACACTTTTTGGAGTGGTCTTGCTACGCAACATTGGTATCGCTCGGGTTTAATTCTTTACACCAAGAAAATCATCTTTTCAGACTAAATTTTAAAAAAGACACTGGAATCTAACGCAAAACTACAGGTTAATTGTGAGCATGATTTGATGTTGGCTTGCAGTGACCTCTTCAGCGATGTCAATACCGCCGCTCTGCAACGCACGAGTGCCAAGGTATAACAAACCAAAATCTGCAGCTTTCATCGCGTTTTAGTTACTGTAGCCCTCTCACTGACCTTTTAAAGCTTTTTGTTGTCGGATTCGTGATCAGGAGGTCGAGCGCTTCATTTTGATATGCGATTCGGCTAGGTTCGATGAAATTTTGACTTTTCGCGGACATTACTTCGGGATACTGTAGCGCGCAATTTTTAAAACTTGTTATTATTTCGACATACAGTTCGCGAGAGTAGTCCGAGGGCTACCCGTCGATGTGTCGAACTCAACCCAGCGACGTCAGACAAGCGAGTTATTAAGCCCGAAGCAAGCGTGTCGTTTCCAGTTTTCGACGCGTTTTGGTTACTGTAGCTCTCTGTTTAAACTTTTAAAACTTTTTGTTGTCGGATTCGTGCTCAGGAGCTCGAGCGCTTCACTTTGATATGCGATTTGACTAGCTTCGGTCAACTTTTGTCTTCAAATGGGCCTCACTTTGGGATACTGTAGCGCGCGAGTTTGAAAACTTATTTCAGTTTTGAACACTCAGATGGCGAGAGGAGTCAGCAGGCTACCCGTCGACGTCTCAAACTCCATCCTACGACGTCAGACGAGCGAGTTATTAAGCCCGAAGCGAGCGTGTCGTTTCCAGTTTTTGACGCGTTTTGGTTACTGTAGCTCTCTGTTTAAACTTTTGAAATTTTTTGTTGTCGGATTCGTGCTCAGGAGCTCGAGCGCTTCACTTTGATATGCGATTTGACTAGCTTGGGTCAACTTTTGTCTTAAAATGGACCCCACTTTGGGATACTGTAGCGCGCGAGTTTGAAAACTTATTTCAGTTTTGAACACTCAGATGGCGAGAGGAGTCAGCAGGCTACCCGTCGACGTCTCAAACTCCATCCTACGACGTCGGACGAGCGAGTTATTAAGCCCGAAGCGAGCGTGACGCACGTACGTACGTACGTACGAACGTACGAACGTACGCACGCACGCACGCCGAGCTCTTGATAGGGTTCGCTCGGCTGAGGCCGAGCGAAAAAACCTTAAAAATATATCTAAATTCTCTAATTATAAAATTTAGAGGTATTTGCTAAATACTTGGCAGACTATGCCCGACACAACTATGCACAGACATTTAAGCTATTTGGAATCGTCGAAATTTGAGGATCTTAATAAAAAATATCCCAAATTTCGTTAATTATAAAATCAGAAACTATTTGCTAAATACTTGGCAGACTATGCCCGACACAACTATGCACAGACATTTTGAAATTTAAGCTATTTGGAATCGCCGAAATTTGAGGATCTTAATAAAAAATATCCCAAAATTCGTTAATTGTAAAATCAGAAACTATTTGCTAAATACTTGACAGACTATGCCAAATGCATCAACGCAAAGACATTGTGAAATTTAAGCTGTTTGAAATTGTCATAATTTGGGAATTTGGATAAAAACCTTGAAAATATCCCAAAAATCGCTAATTATAAAACTTAGAACGAGTTGCTAAATACTTGGCAGACTATGCTCGATACATCCGTGCAAAGAAGTTTTGAAATTTAAGGCGTTTGAATTTGTCAAAATTTGGGAATTTTGACAAAAACCTTGAAAATATCCCTAATTTCGTTAATTATAAAATCTGAAACTATTTGATAAATACTTGGCAGACTGTGCTCGACACATCCGTAAAAAGAAATTTTGAAATTTGAGCTGTTTGAAATTGTCGAAATTTGTGGATTTTAACAAAATCCTTAAAAATATCCTAAATTTCGTTAATTATATTCGCTGAAACTATTTGCTGAATACTTGGCAGACTGTGCTCGGTACATCCGTGCAAAGAAGTTTTGAAATTTAAGCTGTTTGAATTTGTCGAAATTTGGGAATTTTGACAAAAACCTTGAAAATATCCCTAATTTCGTGAATTCCAAAATCCGAAACTATGTCACAAATTCATCGCGTCTTATGTCCTTTCCATTTCAGCAAAAACTTTGCCGCTACGACTTGTAAATAAAAGTGTCATTTTTGACATTTTTATATTTTAATTGTAAATATCTCGAAATAGCGAAATTAGCAACAGAAACGGACATCGACACGTTACTGAGCGCATTCGACTCCATTGGGTGGCACTAACCGTCGTGTCTAGTTTTGTGACACACACACACACACACACAGACAGAAACACACACGAACAGACAATAGCGTCCGTATATATGTTACGTCCAGTTTCCGTATTCGTCCAGAATCCGTATATACGGATTCTGGACGCTGCGCTGTCCAAAATCCGCATATACGGATTCTGGACGCCACGCTGTCCAGAATCCGTATTGGAGGAAGGCGCAGGCCTACATATATACGTTTTCTGGACGTCCAGAAAACGTATTCGAGTGAATGCGTGCAAGGGGCTTACTCCAGCCTGAGCAGGAGGTGAAGTATACGGTGGAGTGTTCACCCCACTTACAGTTTGCACTAAAACTCGGTCGACGTCGCGCCTGGCGGGTCTCAGCTGAGGCTTAGCGCGACCGTCGGTCACCGGTCGCGTTAAGCCTAAGCTTCGACCCGCCAGACTGCGACGCCGACTGACTCTTGTGATCCGTTTCTGGGCGCAGGGCGAGCCTAAGCATAGCCTGATTTCAAAGGAAAATCACACTTGCAAAGAAAATTGCACAGTTATGTAACTTAAAGGCTAATATTTTTCGGCGCTTTTAATTTTATTCTAGAGCGCTTATACAAGTCAGAACGCGCTTTTGATTTTGAATATGCAACTTTTGAGTGCGAATACAGTTTTCGCTTATAAAGCACATTTAAAATCGCAGGCAGGAGATCGTAGCCCTGAGTCTAGGCTAAGCATACTAGGGGAGATCGTAGGCCTGAGCAGGCGGAGATCGTAAGCCTGAGCAGGAGGAGATCGTAGGCCTGAGCCTAGGCTAAGCATACTAGGCAGAGATCGTAGGCCTGAGCAGGCGGAGATCGTAAGCCTGAGCAGGAGGAGATCGTAGGCCTGAGCCTAGGCTAAGCATACTAGACGGAGATCGTAGGCCTGAGCAGGCGGAGATCGTAGGCCTGAGCCTAGGCTAAGCATACTAGGCGGAGATCGTAGGCCTGAGCAGGCGGAGATCGTAGGCCTGAGCCTAGGCTAAGCATACTAGGCGGAGATCGTAGGCCTGAGCAGGCGGAGATCGTAGGCCTGAGCCTAGGCTAAGCATACTAGGCGGAGATCGTAGGCCTGAGCAGGCGGAGATTGTAGGCCTGAGCAGGAGGAGATCGTAGGCCTGAGCCCAGGCTAAGCATACTAGGCGGAGATCGTAGGCCTGAGCAGGCGGAGATCGTAGGCCTGAGCCTAGGCTAAGCATACTAGGCGGAGATCGTAGGCGGGGGGGGGGGGGGGGGGGGGGGGGGGGGGGGGGGGGGGGGGGGGGGGGGGGGGTGGTGTTGTTGTTTTTTGTTGCTTGTTGGTGTTTGTTGGGGATGGTTGGTGTTTGTGGGGTGTGGTTTGGGTGTTTTTTTTTGGGTTTTTTGTTTTGTGTTTTTGGTGTGTTTTTTTTTTCTCCCGTACTGAGTACGGCTGCGGCACCCACGCACATGTGTGCGTGCATGGCAGACGAGTGGAAGGCGAGTGGAAGGCAGGCGTGTTACACAAACCGGTCCTGCGTGCGTTCGGCGCGCGGCGATTTATAGTGTAATAATTTTGATATCGCGTGCTAATTAATTGTCTGCGTCCGCGTCTTTGTGCGTCTATGCATGTTGCGTCATGTTTACGTCTGTGCGCGTTGGCACGCGTCCAAAACGGGTTTCGAAACAGCGCCCCCATGCGCCAGGCACGTGTACAGTGGAGGGTTGTTGCATACTGCATGCGCGTGTTGGTTGCGCAGAAAAATTCAAATTCAAACTCGGCGTCACTTTCACAGTGTACGTTTCACAGTGTACATAGGCAGGCATACACAATCACAGGCATACATACAGTGCGTCTAGCGCGTGTTGGCACGCATTCAAAACCTATTTTCAAATTTCAAAAAAACAGCGCCAGGCACGTATACAGTGGAGGGTTATTGCACACTGCATGTGGGTGTTGGTTGCGCGGGAAAATTCAAATTCAAACTCGGCGTCACTTTCACAGAGTACATAGGCAGGCACACGCATACGTACAAAAGTGCGAGTTGGGAAGTCCTCACGTCTTCTAGCGTGGCAGAGTGGTAAGAGCTTCGGCTTGCGTGCAGGAGGTCATCGGCGGTTCGAATCCCCTGGCGAGCAGTAGTTCTTTGGAACCCGTAGGAGACTTCGTCTGAGCGGCGGCGCAAGCTTTTGCAACACTTTTGTTGCATCTAGCCCATCTATATTTGTGACAATACATTGTCAGGCCGTAGCGGCCTGGTAGGCCCAACGTGCAGCCAAATTGGCCTCGCGCGGCCTAGTCTGGCCCGACGTCGGCCCATGCGTGATGAGCAGTTGCACAGGTATGTACAGAGTAGCATGCGCAGCGCCATCCTGCGCGCAAATCCTACCGACGCGCAGCGCTCATTTGCAAAATTTTGCAGTCCTTCCAAACAACGTACGCCTTCATTTGAGAAAACTACAAGGTTTTATTTTGCCTTATCTTAACCAGTGAATGCAGCATGGCACAAGTCGAGAGCAAAGCCAGACAAGATTCGGGCGGCTCGAGTGGCACGTCCAACAAGCCAGACAGCACCAGTGATGACGAGGTCGCAACGTTTCGCCACCACTGGCGCTCCTACATCGGGACGCAGTGGATCAAGAGCAGCGAGCGGCGCTACACCTACATCAGGGAGCTGAACGGCTTGGACTTCACCAAGCAGCTGGTCATCAACTACCTGAAGGCCATCATGAGGCTGGACAAGTTCCAGGGCCACCTGCTCCGCCTCGGCGTCTGCTACGCCAGCATTCTCAAGAACAACAAGACGGGCGAGCTGCAGCATGTCTACGCTTCACCTGGCACCGGTTCCATCTTCGACTTCACTGCTGGCCGCATCTTCGAGATGGAAACTGCCATGGATAGCTATGACTTTGACAACATCGAGCAAGCGTGCAGTGACGCCGGGAGCCAGTGGAACTTCTTGGAGTTCTCGCACATGGAGATTGACATTTTGATCTTGGATTAGGGTTTCACATTCCTGTTTGACAAGCACTGCACTGTTGTCTTAGTGATTTCGCCTAATTACCAACAAAACACTCTTTGCCATCTGACGCAACTCTCGCAGCCCATTTTGGAAGTAACAGTTGTACAGGATTGATGCAGAGGGGTTTTTCTGATGTGAATATAGCAGGTGTAGGAGAGGGCACAGTTGTGGCCTTCCACTTGTCTCAGTCTCACAGGCTCAATGGTAGGCGTACGGACCACGTGTGACCTAGTCGGTCCTACCTAACGTTGGTCCATATGCATAGCGCAATGTGCAGTTGCACAGAGTAGCATGCGCAGCATCTGTTGCGTCCTGCGAAACTCCTACCGACGCGCTGCGCTTATTACGAATTTTGCCATTCTACCTTTGCGTTGTAAAACGTGCTCCTTCACCTAGAGTTGTGAAAATGGCCTCCTCCTCCTCTTCCATGGGCTCGCCAAAGCGCAAGCGGCGCTGTCTACCGGGTCGACGTTCCCAGCGTCCCTACCAACAAAGATGACGTTGCAGGAGAGTGCCCTGGAGACGAGATTGCTGCCTTCCGCCACTACTGGCGCGATCATATTCGCTCGCAGTGGATCAAGACGAGCGAGCGGCACTACACCCTGATCAGAGACCTTGCTGGCCTGGACTTCACCAAGAACCTGGTGCTCGCACATCTCAAGATGCTGCTGACCTTGGAGAAGTTTGAGGGCAAGCAGCTGCACGTCGCCGTCCAGTACGCCAGCATTCTCAAGAACCGCAAGACTGGCGAGCTGCAACACTTCTATCCTCTGCCAGGCTACAGTCAGGCCTTGTCCTTCACCATGGGCAGCGCTTTCGACGCTGAGAATGGCGTGAGGGACTCGAATTTCAATGACATCTGCGAACAGGCCTGCAGCGGAGCTGGGAGCCACTGGAACTTTATGGAGTTTAGCCATATGGATATTGAAATCTTAATTCTTGATTAGCATTCTACTGATTTTTGTGATTTGGTATACGGCCTTTGCACCACTGGCGTACTGTTCAGTTATATTACGAATCAGTTGACACCAAACCAGCTGAAGTTAGACTGGTGTGCCATTAGCGACTGTTTGCAAAATACAGATATTCCCTGAATGTCAAGGCAACCCTACGAAGATTTTCGAAAACGGACGCACGCCACCTGCACTACACGCACGTGACGTAGAGCCGGCCCATCGTGCAGCACGTGATGTAGCCTACATCTGCCACGCAGGCTGGCAGTCTGCCAATGCGGCCGCATGTCTAGACGTCTGGCCGGCCTGTAGGTCATTTCGTCATTCTTTGCAGACAATGTTTACGCAGCAGAAGCGGAAGAATTATATCCAGCTCAGTAACGAAAAACGAACGAATAGTGTTGTAGATATCCTGAACAGACAACAACGCAGAGCCATGGCAAACGTGTGTGACTTCTGTAATGGAGAGTATGCCACTGAGGACAGTCTGCGTCGACACATGCAGAAGTTTCACAAGCGAGAAATGGAGCAAGAGGAGATGGACGACGAGGAGGAGGAGGACGAAGACGACGACGACAGCGACGACGACCACAATGACGACGACGACGACGACGATGACAGCGAAGTGGTGGTGGTCGCTGAGGTGCTCGCAAAGGCCTTGGAGGATATGGCGGGGATCGCCACAGTTCGAGACATGCTGGACAACTATGACGCAGTGCAGAAAGCGTTCAAGAAACAGGTGATAGAACTTTTGCATTGTCATCACAGGTCAGACAAGTGTCGTTGCAGCTGCAAGACATAATCAGAGAGGCTGACCTCGTCAAGGAGACCAACTACTACCAGGACTTCCAGAATACAGTGAAAATGAAGGAGAAGGGTGGTCTAGATCCGCAGGAAGCTGAAGAGGCCGCCTGGCACGAGCGTCAGTGTCAGCTCCGATGTTTTCTCGAGAATTACGAAGATCAAATCGACGAATTGATGAAGTCCGACGCGATCGAGTGAAAGTGATTGTTGGCGTTGTGTCAACAGACTGAATAAATCGGCTACTTTGGATAGCGTTTCATGTGACCTAGCATTGCAACGTTCGCGTTCACTATCTTACAAAAGCCTTGCTTGCTATCTGAAAAGCCTTCCATCTTGGCAAAGATGGCCAGGCGGATCGTCGACGATCTGTCACTCCTCTCGTTGGACGGCCAAGAAGCATACCTCGCGAGAAACTCAGCCACGACGACGACCCTCACGTCCGTCGTCTTCTCCGACGGTCCCTGGAGATCCTTCCACTGTTCATCATTGGGTTTCTAGTGGAGGAGGCGTTTCGCGCCACGCTCAACGGTCAGTGGTGTATGCTGTGTATACTCACATGTCAAGATACGCTAGCAGCATATGTACAGGTACCGCGAGGCGAAGAAACGATGGCAGTGGGCGGACCATATGTGGGGCCTACTTGTGCCTGCTCAAGGAGTCGAGCGCGGTGATGGCGCACGAAACCAAGGCTATCTTTCGAAAGCAGCGCGGTGGCCAGTGCAGGCGCAACAAATAGTTACTGATCCCTTTGTGATTCTGTGACGCCTGTTTCTGTGCACGTCATTGCATTCCGAACCCATGTAGAATGTGTGTTGAGTCAGCATGGAATGGGCAGGCAGATGGTCTCTGTGTGCCAACGCCCGCAAGCACCTCTGGGTAAAGGTGCAGACGCAGCCAAGCAATGTTCTTGACTTGCAAGCAGTCAGCGAAATAATTCATTCTAAGAGCCTAGCACTCCAACAGCTAAGACGAAATGCATGCTGTGCCTCTTTGCGCTGTGATCTTGGTGCTTTATCATGGTGCTGTTGCAGACTGCACAATTAGCGATCAGCTATGCAACTGTCAGTCATACCGCGGGCAAGAACTCCCAAACGCTGTCCGACTATCTCACTTCACCAAACTAGACCTGACGAATGGCCTTATAAGCCGCATAGAATGCTGGCATTTACCGAAGAATGAAGAGTTGAAGCTGCTTGATATTCGAGGTGTACAGCAGACCAACAAGGAAACGATCTGCAGACTCCTAGCATTGTGCAATCGAACAGCCAATGGTATGGTTAGCAGAAGAAACACACACTCTACACGACTGTGGTCGGAGTCGTATAGTATCGAGGCTACAACAGCTTTTGTTTGGTTAGGTCCCATGGGAGACCCGCTGAGGTTTGCAGTAGTCAGTGGAGTTACGTCGCTTTCAAACCACACAATGTACTTGATTTTAGCGGCAACGTTCAAGAGCGGACAAGGAAGAAGGGGTCATGCCTAATTGCTGGTGCTTTCGGCGGCGCTGTACATAGGTGTCATGTTAGTAGCTCTTTGCTGCGGGTGCCTTGTTGCTGCAACTGTTTTGTGCTGGAAGTTGGCAACGTTCTCGCGTCGTACTGCAGCTGTCATGTGCAGCAAGTGTCGCCAATGTTTCCGTTGGATTGGGAGACTGTTTTGTCAGATAGCCCATTGGATCTGGCGCTGTCTGTGCTGTAGGAGTTGTTGCTCTGGTAATAGCGCTAACAATGAGCGAGATGTACATAGAGCTTCTGCAAATGTAGCCGAACCCTAAGGTGCGCAGTCACTCGCTTTGATCGCACGTTTTGCTGTGTTTCTTGACTAGAGCTTTGAGTACAGAACGTGAATGCAGCTACACAGGTTCAAAACATATATGTACAATTGTTTTATTACTATGTTATTATTTTTTTAATTAATAAAGAAATAATAAAAATCAGGCGAGTCTTCCGGGGGGTGCTTCTGACACCTCTAGTCACTAATCGCCGTTCATGATTGCCACTTGGTGATACAGTATCACTGCAAGTGTGTTGAAACTACGGCTAAACGAATGCCAAAATCGTAATCCCCGAAAAGCCCAAAATACAGTCAAAGGCGACCTAATATTCAAACTACGGCTTTCGCCAATGTATTCGAGCGCTACAAAGAAACGTAGACTAGACATTACAGCATTTCAGCCTGGAGTCAACCAAGTTCAACCAAGGCAATCTGTGTTTCTACCGACCGATTGTCACTGCTCACTGTCATGTCATGACTGTCATGGCTTCAAGGTTGTATCCTACCCTCCTACATAGAGCCTTCCTCCTTTTTCCCCCCACCCGCCTTCTCTTCCTGCTTCTTCTCCACCATCTCTTCTTCCTGCTTGGTCGGCGTAACCGCCAGGAGCCAGGTAG
>JASAMZ010004991.1:0-16908 GCA_030248115.1 Linhomoeus sp. GSCO2_2 | reverse complement strand
CTCGATGTGCTCTTTCGTTTGGCATTAAAAGTTTTCTTAATTACGCAAACACGCAACACGAAAAGCGACACTCCGCTTTGAACGTGAAATTGCTTGATCTTAAGCCCAGCGTGCGTCGTAGGGAGACGATCTTGGCGTTGGTTGGATAGCTCTCGACTCACTCGATCATTGTGTTCTTCTATTGGTCGAAAACGAAAAGTTTGAATTTCGGGAGCTACAGTAACCCAAAACTTTAAAACACGAAACTTATCTAACTCGCTCGTCTTCCGTCATAGAGAAGACGATCTTTAGTTTGTTGAAGCTTAGGTTTCGGCACACTGATAATTTCGTTAAAATAGAATCTCGAAATTCAAAAGCTTCCCTCAAATTGCGCCCCTCACAGTAACCCTAGGGTCCAAAACGCAAACGGCCTCAACATGTCTAAACTTGACGTCGTAGAACGGCGTGCGATAGGTCAACTAAAAGGTCTCGACGTGCTCTTTCACTTGGCGTAAAAAAATTTGTTAATTTACGAAAACATGATACTATGAAAAAGCGACATTCTCGCGTTTTTAGCATAGAAATCGCTCTAACTCGCTCAGCGTGCGTCGTAGAGAGACGATCTTGAGTTGCTGGATAGCTCTGACTCACTGATCATTTGTTCTTCTATTGCTCTGAAAACTGAAAAGTTCAATATCGCGAGCTACAGTAACCCAAACTTGAAAACGCAAAACTTCTCTAACTTGGCTCGTCTTCCGTCGTAGAGAGACGATCTAGAGTTTTTTGAATAGGTTTCGGCACACGATCATTCCGTTAAGAGAAGTCGAGATTCGAAAATTTGAATTTCGCAAGCTACAGTAACTCAAAGGTTCAAACAGCAAATCGGCCCTAACTCGCTCGTCTTACGTTGTAGAGTGACATTCGTTCGACCGTTCGAAAAGCTTACGTTGAGGCAGTTGTTGAACGGTCATTCCTAAAGTAAATACTTTTGTTTTTTTTTAACCCTTGCCTTACGAACAACTTTGTTTGCTAAAAAAATTTTTATTTGGTGATCCCAATGTTAGCAATACGTAACTGAACGAAGTACAGAGACATAAAGCAACGTATTGCTCTTTTTGAAACTTTTTGTTGTCAGATTCGTGCTCAGGAGCTCGAGCGCTTCACTTTGATATGCGATTTGACTAGCTTCGGTCAACTTTTGTCTTAAAATGAACCCCACTTTGGCATACTGTAGCGCGCGAGTTTCAAAACTTATTTCAGTTTTGAACACTCAGATGGCGAGAGGAGTCCTCAGGCCACTCGACGATGTCTCAAACTCCACCCTGACGACGTCAGACGAGCGAGTTATTAAGCCCGAAGCGAGCGTGACGTACGTACGCACGTACGTACGTACGTACGTACGCACAACGAGATCTTGATAAGGGTTCCGCTGGGCTGAGGCCGAGCGAAATAAACCTTCAGACGGCTTCAACGACGGCATCGTCGTCATCGCCTGTTGTTGCTGTCGTTGTTGTTGCTGTTGTTGTTGTTGCTGTTGCCGTCGTCGTTGTTGTTGTTGTTGTTGTTGTTGTTGTTGTTGTTGTTGTTGTTGTTGTTGTTGTTGTTGTTGTTGTTGTTGTTGTTGTTGCTGCTGTTGTTGTCGTTGTTGTTGCTGTTGTTGTTGTTGTTGTTGTTGTTGTTGTTGTTGTTGTTTCTGCTGTTTGTTGTTGTTGTTGTTGTTGTTGTTGTTGTTGTTGTTGTTGTTGTTGTTGTTGTTGTTGTTGTTGTTGTTGTTGTTGTTGTTGTTGTTGTTGTTGTTGTTGTTGTTGTTGTTGTTGTTGTTGTTGTTGTTGTTGTTGTTGTTGTTGCTGTTGTTGTTGTTGCTGTTGCTGTTGTTGTTGTTGTTGTTGTTGTTGTTGTTGTTGTTGTTGTTGTTGTTGTTGTTGTTGTTGTTGTTGTTGTTGTTGTTGTTGTTGTTGTTGTTGTTGTTGTTGTTGTTGTTGTTGTTGTTGTTGTTGTTGTTGTTGTTGTTGTTGTTGCTGTTGTTGTTGTTGTTGTTGTTGTTGTCGGTGACACTTTCCTCTTACCCAGTCTCACAGGGCAAATTCTGGCCTCCTTTCATTTCCCCAAGTTCAACTGCGATTTCTAGCGACGTAGCGCGGCAAGAAACACTACAAGCGCCGCACAAAGAGCAATGGACATCGCGTTTGTCGAGGCAGAGAACGCGACCAAGATGAACAAAGAGTATTTCACATTACGGAAACAATTAGGTCCGTAACAGCCAAACAACGTGTCATCACTAATATCGGTGTTGAATTCGTAGTACGCTCCTATTAATAGTAGAATGTAAGCGTATAGGACAAGTAATATCCACGACAGATTGTCAAAGTAAGAGAACAAACTTCACGTTTACGTTGCGGCTGTGCCAAAGCGGTCTGTATACAGCGATAAGTTTAATCATGGACAAGCAACAGTAACAAACCATAGCGCTGTTATCAGTAACTGCGCACAGAAATAAGTCCATGACGACGAAATAGCCGCTGGCGTCAGAATTCAGGCCAAACGCAATTGAAGCTACCGACAAAGTGAGAAAGACGCTAGCGGATAACCAATCGGACACCGTTCGATTCAGCAGTAAAACTTACAATACTCTTGGCAGAACTTTGCTTCTCATACCCACAATTGCCAGAATTGTAAAGCCCAATGTTGTCAGAAACGCCAGCAAAGCTATTGGAAAAGGATATTGATAATAGAATGATTCCTAACAATACGTAACTGAACGAAGAGACGCACATATAAATTACGTATTGCTATGGACAGGGTGTGTATTTCAGGAAAGTTCCCCCCTGGCCGGGGGTAAGGACAGGTGAATTTGTTCGTCCTTATGAAGACTGATGATGAACAGGCTGTGTACTCAACAGACGGACTTCGGGCCCTCTACTACACGGACAAATTCAGCGCGCTTGTATATGGGTGCCCAACTCTCACTAAATTATGAGTCTCTGTGTTTGTCGTTTGTGTACTTACTGCAAGCAAATCGCTTACCCAGCAGTAGTGCAGAATGTGCACGCAATACCTCCCGAAGCTCTGTTAGCAGGTGAAGCCATCTACTTGCATGCATGGCTGAGCGGTCAAAGTGGGAGTTAGCCATGGGGTCCGTCACCCTTGCGTACGTTGCACTGAGTGCGGACATTGTGTTGTGTGGTGTGCGGACATTGTGTTGTGTGACATAGTGGTAGAGTGCGTTTGCCGCATGTACGTTGTGCGTACGTGATAAGCTTCGTGCGCGTGAACAGAGCACGCTGAATTTGTCCGTGTAGTAGAGGGCCCTGAGTCATCTGAGATACACAGCCTGTTCATCATCAGTCTTCATAAGGACGAAGAGAATTCCGCACCTGTCCTTACCCCCCAGCAGGGGGGAACTTTCCTGAAATGATTATGTATTAACGCGGTCTGCATCAGGGTTCCGCACGGGCCGGGCTGGCCGAAAAAAGCCCTGGGCTGGCCCGCCCACGGGGTGGGCTTTGGGCGGGCTTTCGGGTTGCCCAGATCGGGCCGGGCCGGGCCTGGGCTTTCGGGTTTTGGTATCGGGCCGGGCCCGGGCGGGCCTACCATACTATACGGGCCTGAATCGGGCCTCAATTTTTAAGTCTCTAAACCGACAAATTTGCAGTTGCAATGTCGTTTCAGAGCACAGCTGTTTGCGTCATTAACAACTTTTGCAACACAGCAGCCATTGCCCTGAACTTGTCAGCGTACGTAGACCTATAGGAACTGTAGTTTGTGTCAAAATATTATGCTGGTCTGCGTCACCTTGACTAAATTAGAGGATGTCGCGATAGGTTCATTTGGATTACATACGTATGTACATAACATACCTGGCTATTGCAGACAAACTGTCCCAACTTTCAACTTGCATAGCCTGCGCGATGCTGCGAATTTTGTGACGCGATCTTTTGCATTCAAATGACAACACCTTGGATAAGTGCATGTCTTAAAATAACGTAATTCTCCGTGTTCTCTGGGGACAGTTTGTAGCAAACATCCCAGCGCCAGCACACAGTTCAGTGATTACGCACGGAACATAGGCCGTGGACAATTTGTAACACAAAAGAAATTTTTTGCATATGCGGAATTTCATAGAAATACGCAATTATTTGTCAAAATTTCATAAATTGACAAAAATAGAACGTCATTTATTGACGAATATGAATGCAGAAATTGAAAGGTCGTAAGCCAGTAAGAATTTGTGACATGGCTCTACAGCTTTGAAATACTGCAATTTAGAGATATTTACAATTAAAATATAAAAAAGTCGAAAATCGATTTTGTCGCCTGACGGACTAACGGCGAAATTTCTTCAGAAATCGAAAGAGCATAGACCGCGGATAATTTGTAACACAAAAGAAATTGTTTGCAATTGTGGAATTTTATAGAAATACGCCACAATTTGCCAAAATTCTACAAATTGTCAAAAGCGTTATAACGCAGAAATACGTACACCAAACGCGATTCCAGGTAGAGAACGACTGCACCAAACGGTGGGAAAGTTTTTTTGTTCGATGTGGCGTATTCCTACAGGTATAAAACTTCAGATGAACGGCGTCGTATCCTGCCGATACCATATAGCGAACGCGGCGATATCACTGAGCTTTAGATCAGTTGTACAGACAACCGTATCGTGGTAATAGCTGCATTTGAATTGTGGTACACGTTTTCAAGATACCTTCGCTAGATGCGGCTAATTATGCGAATGAAATTCACTATACTGTTCACCAAGATTTGACAGACACAAAGTATAGGTTGAACTTTTTACACACACAGCTTGTTTCGCCTGATAAGGTAGCGGCGAAATTTCTTCAGAAATGGAAAGAACATAGACTGCGGATAATTTGTGACACAAAAGAAATTTTTTGCAATTGTGGGATTTAATAGAAATACGCGATTATTTGTGAAATTTTATGAAACGACAAGAATCAAACGTCATTTATTGACGAATGCAAATGCAGAAATGAAAAGGTCGTGTGCCAGTAAGAATTTGTGACATACAGTGTAGTTCTACAGTTTTCAAAAATTGTAATTTCAAGGTATTTACTGTTGAAATACGAATATGTCGAAAATCGACTTTTTGATGATTTAGAAATTCTTCAGAAATGGAAACAGCATAGACCGCGGATAGTTTGGGACACAAAATAAAATTTTTGCAAAAATGGAATTTGGTAAACTTACGCGATTATTTGTCAAAATTTCATAAATCGGCAAAAATTGAACGGGATATTTTGACAAAAGTGAATGCCGAAATGGAAAGACTGTATGCCAACAAGAATTTGTGTGTGACACAGTTCTACAGTTTTCAAAAGTTGTTATTTTGAAATATTCACAATTAAAATACGAAAATGTTTAAAATCTAATTTTTCGTCCGATGAGCTAGCGACAATATTTCTTCAGAAACGAGAGTGATTGTGAACGCAGAAACAGAAAGATCGTACGCCAAACGGAGTTCCTGGTAGAGTACGACAGCAGAAAACATTCGATGCGGCTTATTCGCACAGGCATAAAACTTCAGATGAACGGCGTCGGCGTCGTATCATGCTAATAACATATAGCGAACGCGACGATATCAATGAGCTTTAGATCAGCTGTACAGACAACCGTATCGTGTCGTGAGAAAAGCTGCACTTGATTTGTGGTACACGTTCTCGAGATACTTCTAATGATGTGTATGAAGTTCACTGTGCTGTTCACCAAGATTTGACAGACACTATGTATAGGTTGAACTTTTTAGACACACAGCTTGTTTTGTCCTTCCGCATGACTTTTTGATTCTTTTGTTTTCCAGTTCTTTTCCAACAAATTGTTTATGTTATTGCTGCTGTTAATGAGGAGTTTGTGTGCAGGCACCTAGTAGGCACGACATAGGTACCGTAAATCCTCCAATAAGCGCCCCCCCCCTCGAATAAGCGCCCCCCCCCCCTCCAATAAGCGCCCCCCCTAGAGGACGGTGGAAAAAATACGCGCCCCCCCACCAATAAGCGCCCACCTTTTGTTAGTACCAGCAGTTCTAGCACTACCATATGTGCTCTGTGATCATTCCTAAGCCAAGATTAGGCTACATATGACACCACTACTACTAAATGCAGGTATTCTGATCAAAAGCCATACAGTTTCAGTCTGAAATCTATGCAGATGTGCGCAAAAATGTGACAACACCAGGGAATTTTGGTGAAATTTTGGCACTCCTGAGGGGTCGAGTTAATAAGCGCCCCCCCCTCGAATAAGCGCCCCCCCCTCCAATAAGCGCCCCCCTAGAGGTAGGTTGAAAAAATAAGCGCCCAGGGCGCTTATTGGAGGATTTACGGTAAGTTAGTTGCACTAAACCATGCGTAGAATCAAAGGAGATGCAACGCGAAAGCCCATTATGTGCTTGCATTTTACAAAATTTGTTTCGTAATTGCGGCCAATGACTGCGCGCGCTAACGGTCACTACGTAGTTCACTGATCTCAAGAACAATTAGGTGCAATGCAACAGTTTTCAAATTGTTCTTTTCTGGGACTATTCTTACGTTCTACTGTTATTGCTCGTATCTTTTTTCGCCGCGCCCCAGCGCGGCGAGTATATATACGGACGCTATTGTCCGTGTGTGTGTGGGTATCGATAAACTAGACATGACGGTTAGTGCCACCCGATGGAGTCGAATGCGCTGAGTAACGTGCCGTTGTCCGTTTCTGTTGCTAATTTTCCTATTTCGAGATATTTATGATTAAAATACGAAAATGTCAAAAATGACACTTATTTACAAGTCGTAGCGGCAAAGTTTTTGCTGAAATGGAAAGGACACAATACGCGATGAATTTGTGACGTAGTTTCGGATTTTGGAATTCACCAAATTAGGGATATTTTCAAGGTTTTTGTCAAAATTCCCAAATTTCGACAAATTCAAACAGCTTATATTTGAAAACTTCTTTGCACCGATGTATCGAGCATAGTCTGCCAAGTATTTGGCAAATATTTTCAGCGAATATAATTAACGAAATTTAGGATATTTTTAAGGATTTCGTTAAAATTCCCAAATTTCGACAATTTCAACCAACTCAAATTTCAAAATTTCTTTTCACGGATGTGTCGAGCGTAGTCTTCCAAGGATTAATCAAATAATTTCAAATTTTATAATTGACGAAATTAGGGATATTTTCAAGGTAAAATTCCCAGATTCCGACAAATTCAAACAGCTTATATTTCAAAACTTCTTTGCACTGATGTATCGAGCATAGTCTGCCAAGTATTTAGCAAATAGTTTCAGCGAATATAATTAACGAAGTTTAGGATATTTTTGAGTATTTTGTTAAAATCCCCAAATTTCGACAATTTCAAACAGCTTAAATTTCAAAATTTCTTTTCACGGATGTGTCGAGCATAGTCTGGCAGGTATTTATCAAATAGTTTCAGATTTTATAATTCACGAAATTAGGGATATTTTCAAGGGTATTGCCAAAATTCCCAAATTTCGACAATTTCAAACGGCTCAAATTTCAAATATTCTTTACATGGTTGTGTCGGGCATAGTCTGCCAAGTATTTAGCAAATAGTTTCAGATTTCATAATTAACGAATTTAGGGATATTTTCAAGGTTTTTGTCAAAATTGCCAAATATACACAATTTCAAACAGCTTCAATTTCAAAATTTCTCCACATGGTTGTGTCGGGCGTAATCTGCCAACTAGTTAGCAAATAGTTTCAGATTTTGTAATTAACGAATTTAGCGATATTTTCAAGGGTTTTGTTAAAATTCCCAAATTTCAACATTTTCAAGTAGCGTAAATTTTTAAATGCCTTGACATGGTTGTGTCGGGCATTGTCTGCCAAATATTTAACAAATAGTTCTAGATTTTATAATCAACGAATTTAGGGATATTGTCAAGGTTTTTGATAAAATTCCCAAATTTCGACAATTTCAAATAGCTTAAATTTCAAAATGTCTTGGCATGGTTGTGTCGGGCATTGTCCGTCAAATAGTTCTAGATTTTATAATTAACAAATTTTGCAACGGTGCCATAACCGTTCGCATTTTTGACCCAAAAGAAAAGGGCGTCGTCCCATTTAGACCCTCTTCATTCCAAAGTGAACCTGCGGCGAACATTCCTGATCCATTTATGGATCAGTGCCCACCAATGCGCCTTATAGGCATCGATTGCCCAAGAATGGCACAAACCTTCTTTGGAAACACGAGGTAACTGCGGCGAAACTCCCCGAAGAAATGGTCAACTTTATATTCTGACACACTATGGAATACACTCCTCAAATGCACGAAACACTATGCGATGCCAATCAACCATCATCGGGTACCCAGTTTTTACTCTAAGCTTGTTGATAAATATTTGCAATGCATCTCAAAGACAATCTTACAGCGATTTGGCGCTATTCAGAGCCTGGCTGTTCGCGCTGTCGACATAATTAACTCCAATATAAGAAGATGGAAGTCTCCATATGCTCTCATGGAAATCTATGGCGTCTGGGTCTTCCCAAAAAAGAATACTTACAAATACGCCGCGAGGCTAGGAGTTTATAAATGCGAAAAGGTGGACAGATTCTGTAGGTAATTTTATTTTGGTCCGTTGACGTGGCACAAATGTAACAAATTCAGACCGAGACGATAAGCCACTGCTCCATCAACCTACGGTTCAACCTACGGTTTGCCTTCTTCACCGTTGAAATTGATCGGAATGGAACTGAAAGCGTTTACAAATATGACGAGCACTCGCGCATGGGCTGAAATTATTTATGCAATGATGAGATGTGAAAAGTTAAGGAAATGATTTGACGTCTTATGAATTTTGAATGGAACATAAAGACTAGCGTTGTGGAACGCGTCCGTAGGTAGTGTACCGGCCACCGGGTCTTTCGAAACTCCAGACCCCCCCTCCACAGCAAGCTGTGTGAAAGCTAGCGAAGTCATACTTGCACACATGGTAGTCTAATTTCTTCACAACTCGGATGCAAAAATTTAGAACCTTTTCTCAACCCATGCGGAAATGCGGGCGCGAAATGCAAAATCGGTCAAATTTGACGACCGCGCCACATTTGGGCGGCTGCGGCTCGCGCGTGGGACGCTCTATTGCGGCTGGTGAGACAGCATTTGAAGGGGAATAAAGTAAGCTTTAAAATGACGCAAGAACGAGTTTCGTAGCTTGCACCAATCTTGCGTAGTGAGCAATCACACTTGGGTTGCCTACCACGTTTCTGCTGTTGGCGACCCTCTTCTCCGTGGTGATGGCCTCCAGGAGGAGGAGGAGCAACCGTGACCAATTTTGCGTTTCGCGCCCGCACTTGCGCATTGGTTGAGATAAAGTGCTCAATTTTTGCATCCGAGTTGTGAAGACATTAGACTACCATGTGTGCAAGTATGACTCTGCTACCTTTCACACGTCGTGCTGTGGAGGGGGGTCTGGAGTTTCGAAAGACCCGGTATGCTCTCGCATGCATTTTAATAATATCTTCCCTGTTCTGTCTGTAGGTGTAGGCTACACGTGCCATAAGAGCCTCGCAACCTGGGGCATGCGCGGGCGAACTGACCTGCTGCGCTGTCTCTTCTCGCAAGATCTAGGTAACTCTCCCCCCCCCCCCCCCTGCACTGCCGATTTATGCGTGTCGATCAAACGGCTTCAAGTCAAGTCAAGTTATGCAATGCCTGCATTCCAGAAGAAGCCAACAGCGCTCGACAAATCCCATGTCCCAATTCATTATGCCCAGCATATTATCGCATAACGCGGCAGGATGGCCAATAGAAACTTACACTAGTTTCAGTTTCAGTTACAATCAGTTAGCCTAAACTGAAACTGAATCGAAACTGGTGCGGACGCCATAACTGCTGAAACTGATACTCACAGTTTAGTTTCAGTTATGTAAGGTTGAGATTTTGCAAAATCTCAGTGTATTTTCATCACATACTGACCAAATATTACGACGGAAGTTGACGCTCTATTCACATCAGCATCATAATCGTCTAAAGCACTAAAGAAACTAACGCAAGTTCAAAATTGGTCTTGAATCTGCAAAATATGTATCAACACTCAAGAAACAATTCATGGCGACTTTCTAGGCCTTCAATAACTGAAAGTCAGTTTCAGTTACTGAAACTGAAACTTAGCCAGCGTCAAAATTTTAACTGAAACTGAAACTGAAACTCGGCGAACATCATAATTTTAACTGAAACTGAAACTAGAATGAGTTTCCATTGGTCACCCTGTAACGCGGGCCGCTTCAAAACAGGCCCCGGAAGAAGTACAACATGCAGACGTAGGGAAGCTTGTCATGCCGGCAGTCATAGACTTTCCACTTGCCGTGGTCCTCGGCCACGCAGTCGTAATGATCTGGAGGATCGGCGGGAGGCTCGCCCTCTTTGTCGGGGCGGCTTTGGGGTGTTTTTTTGTTTTTTTTGTGTTTTTTCTTCCTTTTCTTTTTTTCTCCTTTTCTCTCTTTCGTGATTTCTCTTCCTTTCTCTTGAGATCTGGGGTGACCATCTTTCGGCTCCACGACAAAAGCTGATCATGCCTAAGCAGCACCTGATCATCCTTTCTACGTCTGCTCTGACGGCATGATCATCTTTTCAAATCGCTTTCAAAAGCTGATCACCCTGAAACAAAAGATGATCAGGTCTTTCGAGCTGTGTACTAAAGGGGTACGGCGCGTTCGCGAGGCAGTCAGCGCCATTAGCTTGCAACAGGACAGACTTTCTACAACAGGATCGTCGCGCGAGACGACCAGCGCCGTTGGCTCGCAACAGGACAGACCTTTGCAACAGGACAGATTTTGCAACAGGACAAATCTTGCAACAGGACAGATCTTGCAACCGCAAAATCTGCCCGCTTTCTATCATTTGTTTTGCGCGGCGCTTTGTACGGCGCGTTCGCGAGGCAGTCAGCGCTGTTGGCTTGCAACAGGACAGACTTTCTGCAACAGGACAAATGTTGCAACAGGACAAATCTTTCAACAGGATGGTCGCGCGAGGCGACCAGCGCCATTGACTCGCAACAGGACAGACCTTCTTCGACAGGATAGATTTTGCAACAGTACACATCTTGCAACAGGACAGATCGTGCAACAGGACAGATCTTGCAACAGGACAGATTTTGCAACAGGACAAATCTTGCAACAGGACACATCTTGCAACAGGACAGATTTCGCAACAGGACAGATCTTGCAACAGGACAGACCTTGCAACAGGACAGATTTTGCAACAGGACAGACCTTGCAAGAGGACAGATCTTGCAACAGGACAGACCCTGCAACAGGGCAGATCTTGCAACAGGACAGACCCTGCAACAGGACAGATCTTGCAACAGGACAGATCTTACAACAGGACAAATCTTGCAACAGGGCACATCTTGCAACAGGACAGACGTGGCAACAGGATGGTCGCGCGAGGCGACCAGCGCCATTGGCTCACCACAGGACAGACCTTCTGCAACAGGACAGATTTTGCAACAGGACACATCTTGCAACAGGACAGATCGTGCAACAGGACAGACCTTGCAACAGGACATATTTTGCAACAGGACAGATCTTGCAACAGAACAAATCTTGCAACAGGACAGACCTTCTGCAACAGGACAGATCTTGCAACAGGACAGATTTTGCAACAGGACAAATCTTGCAACAGGACAGATCTTGCAACAGAACAAATCTTGCAACAGGACAGACCCTGCAACAGGACAGATCTTTCAACAGGACAGATCTTTCAACAGGACAGACCTTGCAACAGGAGAGACCTTGCAACAGGACAGATCTTACAACAGGACAAATCTTGCAACAGGACAGATCTTGCAACAGGACAGACGTGGCAACAGGACAGACCTTGCAACAGGACATATTTTGCAACAAGACAAATCTTGCAACAGGACAGATTTTGCAACAGGACAAATCTTGCAACAGGACATACCTTGCAACAGGACATACCCTGCAATAGGACAGACCCTTCAACAGAACAAATCTTGCAACAGGACAGACCCTGCAACAGGACAGATCTTTCAACAGGACAGATCTTTCAACAGGACAGACCTTGCAACAGGACAGATCTTTCAACAGGACAGACCTTGCAACAGGAGAGACCTTGCAACAGGACAGATCTTACAACAGGACAGATTTTGCAACAGGACACATCTTGCAACAGGACAGATCGTGCAACAGGACAGACCTTGCAACAGGACATATTTTGCAACAGGACAAATCTTGCAACGGGGGGGGGGGGGGACAGGACAGATTTTGCAACAGGACAAATCTTGCAACAGGACAGATCTTGCAACAGAACAAGTCTTGCGCCCAGGAAACAATGCCCCAATTGGTCGGCGGCAAGGCGCTGAGTATGCCAGACAATTACCAAACCGGACCTTACAGGCAATTCTTCGCGGTAGCGGCGGCCCACACCTTCTCCCCCATTGGGTCGACCGGCATCCACATGATGGCGAACGACCTGTGGGAGGCCGCTGTTCGACCGCGTGTTGAGGCTGATCAGCGACAATCCGATGTCCGGACTTGTGTCGGATCGCGCTAGCCTACGCGAAGACCAAGCCCGACGACCCGGTCTACAATGACCCTAAGAGAGTCGAGTGGATGTCCGAACTGCGGGATTACCTACCCGAAAACTGGGACTTTGAACAGCCCTGCTTTTGGGCCTGTCTTTTTCGCTGCCGCTGCAGCATCTCGTTCACAGTGTCCGCAACGGCTTTTGGCTTTATGACCAGACAAATCGGCGATAAAACGAGAGCTGAACCCATGATGGCCAAGAGATTGCAACAATTTTTCGACGGCCCAGGACATATGTTCATCACCTGGAACTCGGCAAAACTGAAGGCTGCATTGCAGGCCTTGTACGGTTTCAGGTGGGACAAGGACAACCCTACTGACATCGAGGAATCTACCTCACGGCGCACAAGGGAGGGGGGCCATCCCCACGCCTACGACCTGTTGCGCCTTTGTGGCAACAGTGGCCACTACAACGACATGATCAGGGTGGTGGACGCCCCCATAAGCTACATCTACTTCTACGAGGCCCGCGACCATCGACCGGCGCAAGGGCAGTGGACCAGCCTATGGGAGAAGTTGGGCGTGAGATACGCCCAGTGGTCGATGACCACCCTGGTGTTGTATTTCGTGCTCATTCAGATGTACGAACCGGACTTGAACAAGATCCCCATCTTTTGGGGGAGATCTGGAAACATACCATGTTCTACCTTCAGCCATCATGCTCAGGAACTGCTACTTCGTCAACAACTTCCCCGTGCACGAAGTCATCACGGCGGAGTGTTTCGACGAGGACGCCAAGGCGCTGGCCACCGTCTTGACGGACCAGCCGGCCAACCTGAGGATGTCGGTCTTCAAGGCCATTGGGGAGCAGGCCTTCATGGACATGGAGGGCAACCTGAATCTGAAACACTCACAGTTTTGGCAAGAAAAGGGCATCTGCTTTTCGGCAGCAGTCATTCTTGCTATGGCGAATCGAGCGAGACTGCAAATGCGCAAGCAGATTGCCGTCAATTTTCACGCTCGCAGAGGCCTGGGTAATTCCAGCGCCCCCTCGTATGACAGACTCAATTACCACAGCAAGGAGATGATGACGATGGCGTATCGGTCGGGCCAAGACGTCCCCATGATGGAGGCGCTCGCCCGCAATCGCTACTTCATCTCCGCCATCCAATACGCGGAGTACAATCGAATCTGCGTAGACGTGCTAAAAGTAGTGGGCGACTTTCAGCGCTCCACCAGATACAGGGAGCCAGGGTGGCAACCCTTCGACCCGCTCATCACCTTCTTCACCTACTGGGACGACGACAAGAACGAGCTGGTGCAGTGGACGCCGAAAGCTCCGCAACGTTTGTTGCCGGAGAAAGCCCAGTACCACTTCCACAAGAAGTATTGGAACACCGATCCGACGCTGAAGTCGACGGACCAGCCGCGCTTCGTCTTCTCGACGAACTCGGACGTCTGCGACTTCGACGCCGGCAGGATAAGTCCGGCTGAGATGGAAGTCAAAGCCGAATTCATCAAAAAGAAACTTTTCAGCGAAGAGCGCATGACGCTCATATATGAGGTTTTAGCGCGAGAGGTGGAAGTCACCAGATTTCCGATCCCGCCGCCATCTCTGCTGACACCCCTGGAGGAACGCCAGGCGGTCGACCAGATCCGGCAGAGAAATCGCCACAAGCGAGACGAAGCCCACAAGGAAAGCGGGGCCGATATCGACATGGACCTCTGCTACAAGAGAATCACCTGGCCCATGGGAGGCCAAGCCGCGTTTCCAACGCTGGCGCAGCAGAGGGCGTACGTCGAAATGCACGACCTCGTGCGCAACCACATGATTCGTCTCGATCGCGGTGCACAGGCCACCGCCGATACTGTGCTATTGGCGCTCACCTATTACAACTTCCCCTTCCCCCCTAAGTTTGGAGGGTGGTCTAAGACGCCACAGCAGATTCGCGCCGACAACGCTAGCAAGCGTGAGGAACTGCTGTTGGCGATGGGCGTCAAAGGAGCCGATCGGAGTTCGACTAAATGGCAGCCGAAACCCATCGGCCGTTTCGTGGAAACGGTGGAACCCAGTTTCAGATCGCTTAGGTTCAACATCGCGATCAAGGACAGAGTGGAACCCACCCCCTACGGAGACCGGAGAACCGGTTATACCGGCTTCCAGGTCCCTGGCGAGATCAGGAACATCTTCACACCTCCAGCGGAACTGGCGAGAAGAGCCGGCGCCCAGCAGGCGCAGTACCAGGCGGGCACCGGCAGAGGAATGGAAAGGGACAACCGACCGCGCCAGTCCCCAATGCACCGACAGGAAGTCGGCAGGGGCACGGTCGGTAGAGGTACCTATGAAAGACAAACGCCTTTTCAGTATCCGCCGAACCGCAGGCAGCAGCAGCTGGCCTCAGGAACGCCGAAACAAGTGACGAAGACGACGAAGGATGCGCGGCAGCAGCAGACGACGACCACGGACGTGTCGGACATTCCACTTCCGCCGACACCGGCAGCGGTGCTCGCCCAACCACCGGCGACACAGCAAGCCGGCCCGCGGCCGCCGCCGCCGCTCATGCCTCCCGTTACGAGCCAAACGGCACCGTCTACTTCGACTTTGCCATTTGGACTTTCCCAATCCCAATTGGCTCCGCAAGGAGCGGCCTCCACCTTTGGTGGCGGGCATAGTGGAATGACCGCTCAAATATCGCACTTAGCGGTAGACACGTCGTCTCAGATGGCCGGACAGGTATTCCAACCGGGATACCGTTTTCTGGTGCCAACCCAGTTTGGGCTTGTTCCCATGACACCGGTCATGGACCCGGCCGAGCTGCAACGGTGGCAGCAAGCACAGCAGCCATCGCCGGTCCCGGCTCCACCTCCGGTGGCTCAACAGCCCAGCTTACCGAAAGCCACGGCGACCGACGTTCAGAAAGAACAACAACGCCGAGAGGATGAGAAAATCCTCCAGATGCTGAACCGAGAGCGGCACCTCAGCCTAATGATTTATAGGTTCGAGCAAATTTTCGTGCCATTCATGCCGAATTCAGACACCAACGTAGCGGACTTGGTCCCGCTAAACGACGTGCGAAACCCGAAGGGCCTCGTGCGCAACTACGAGATCGTTGCCAGGGAAGCCCTGGTGCCATTGCCGTGCACCCACAAGGTCTATGGCATGATCCCGCGAGGCAAGGAGATGTCGGACATCGACATTCTCAAGCACTACCAAGGAACGCAGAACGAGCTTCTCAATCTGCCGACCAATCTGCGCAGCGAGATCCTGTGGCCGAAGTCCGAATCGACGGTGGGACACGGCCTCTACCAGCTCAATCAGGACGTCTCCATGAAGCTCCTGCATATTACGCGGGATGAACCAACGTTCAAAACGGCACCAGTTCAGAATATTGTCAGCTACGTGATGACTTTCAACGAGTCCATCAATACGGTCGAGCCTGACTGGCTCCGATTCAGATTCGCACGACACAAACTTCAGATTCTGCCGCTGAGGCCGTCCGACCTCACGACAGTAGCCGACAGAGGGATCTTCGCCATCGGCTTCTACGCCAAATGGAACCTTCACGAGTCCCTCCCAAATACGGTGTACCCTCAGTATGTGCCGAGGGCCCAGGTCGTCCAAGTTGGCGACACGTTCATCACGCACACCATGTTCTTGGCTGTGTGGGCCGAGCAGGACAGGAAGATGAGACGCGAGCACTATGAAGCCTTCAAAGTCCACAAGAAGACGCCGGTGCCCTACCAGCGACCTTCGAGGGCACTCCTCCAAACGGTGGTGTTGCCGCCGACCGAGGAGAACGGCCCGGCAATTCAGATGTGGGGCGGTAAAGATTCCCACAAAGAGGACATCTTGGACGGGAATAGCCCGTAAATGATGAGCAATTCTGCTCAGCGAGCGCTATAGTGCGCCTCGGTCTCGATTCAACCTCTAGTAACTTTTGTTTCTTTAGTTGGAACCCGGTTACGTTTCTTGTGTTATTGGTGCTCGTATCAGTTTCCTTCTCGGTGTACGGTACGTTGGCATGTAGGCGGCCCAACAAGCCTCATGTTCAACAGTTCGATGTTTACTGGTACGCTGGCGGCGCAACAAGCCAGTTGTACAGAAATTCGCATATTTCCGGTACACTTTAGAAGCGGCAGCTGCTTCTTCCTACGCCAGCGCAGCAGGCTGTTTGGCCTCGCTGTCCAGAACGGGTTCCAGCCAACATCGACTTTCCCATTTAGCCCGGGCACGATGTGATTGCTGCCTTGGCTATAGACTCTGCGGAGCTGACCCTTCGGCAACGGCGGATTGTGATCCGACGGCTGATCGTTTTCTTTCAGCTTGTCTGCGAGCTGCCGCCTTCAGCTCCTATAATGGGCGGAAAGCTTTGCTTTCCCGCATTTGTTCATGTATCTTTCTTTAGACACGACTGGTACACGACAAGATC
>JASAMZ010004989.1:0-11605 GCA_030248115.1 Linhomoeus sp. GSCO2_2 | reverse complement strand
CGTTCGAGACGTTTTAGCGAGAAACTCGTGTTTTAGTCATTGTTGCTCTTTTCTGTTGTAACACCTCAAGTCTCAACCTGGTTTTACGGCGAACAGGGTACTGCTACTGCGTTCGTAGTCGTCGTCGTCGTCGTTGTTTGTAATCGCTCGGTTATCTCGTGTAGTGTGCTGCGGTTTTGTAGATCACTTGACAACGATTTTGTAAGAAGTGCGTTCGTGCCGGTTTTCGCTTGGCCGCTGGTGAGATCCTTCCAAATGTTCTCTATGCAATATGGAACTTACAGGGGTGAATATCCAATCCACCGTAAACGGACATGAGCCCAGCGCGTCGATCAGCGCACGGCTCCGTTTCGCTTCACTGAACGAAGAAGTAGTCTGTATTTAAAACTGCCATTAGTAGTAAACCTCGGAATTGCGGTGACGTATGTAGCAACGCGGTGAGAAAGCGACAGGATAATTATAGATTCCAGTTTTTAATTCAAACATTACAGCTACCATTGTCAATATTTAAAACTTTTGCTATTTGTAGCAGACCTCAAATTACGGTGACTTATGTAGCGACCTAAGAGAGAGCGGCAAGTTACCGATGCAAAATTCAAACATTTCAGCTACTGTAGTCAATATTCGAAACTTTTGCTATCGGTAACAGGCCTCTAATTACGGTGCCATATGAACGCGTGGCTGCTGCGCCAGTGAACGAATGACCTTGCGTACAGTTGTGCCAGCCGATTGCATCCGCACCTACTATCCACCTAGCAGAGTCCGACATGACCGTGTCAGAGTAATATTTTTGGAGTGGTACATATTGAGGTAGCAAGCAGTTTATCCACTTTTTCTGCCAGAGTGCGCCACCTTATCAGCGAGAAGCGATAGTTCCCATCGAATGACCAAGTAGGCTAACTGGTGGACCGGTTTGCACGGCAGAGTCCGACAAGCCGTGTGAACCAACGAATGTATTCGCAGGCATCAAATGTCTCGCGCTGCGGTTGTATGCTGGTGTGCTTACAGTATGTGCAGCCTGCAATTAGTGGCTTGCTGGGCGCAGAGCATTTGCATTCCGTCTTCTTCGCGCTGCAAACCTCAAATGAACACGACTTGAATGACTGGCGTGCGGCGAGCGAATAATCGAGTTGATGGAATCACGGATCGTGAGATCGCAGTCGGCTCTTCTTAGTTGTCGATGGTGACGACGTTGGTGGTGCTGGTGGAAGGCGTCTTCGCCGGTGTCCCGACGGTGGGCGTCGCCATCTTGATGGGAATCACGGAGATGGGAAGACGCATGGGCAGGGCGTCGACGGGAAAGCGCAGTGGGGCGAAGTAGATGTGACGCATGGCGTCCTCTGCCGGCAGTCGCTTGCTGGGATCGTAGACGAGCATGCGGGCTAGCAGCTTCTGCGCAGACGGCTCCTTGCCGGCGTCGCCGATGCCCAGCTCCTTGGCGAAGCCGGCGGGCCGTCGTCCGCGGCGGAGGCACTTCCAGTCGGGAACGAGGTCGAGCTTCATCGCGTCGAGGTCCTGAGGGGTGGGCGTGCCCAGCGTCGTCTGGATTCGGTCGAATTGATCCTCGGTGGGTTCGCCAGGCCACAGCACGTCGCCCTTGAGGAAGCCGCCGAAGACGGCGCCGGCCGACCAGAGGTCCGCAGGCGTTCCGTAGTAGGAGCTCCGCAGCAGCATCTCTGGAGGTCGGTAGTAGCGAGTGACCTTGTAGTGCTCGCTGGTGACGCCTTCGTCGATTCTCTTGGCGCATCCGAAGTCGGCCAGCTTGACGAGATGTGTCTCGGGGTCAACGAGCATGTTTTCCGGCTTGATGTCCCGGTGGACGATTGGCGGCTCACAGCAGCTGTGCAGGTAGACAAGGGCGCGCAGCAGCTGGAAGACCCACAGGCGGATGACGAATGAGTCGAGGAAGATTCTGCCGCCGCCGACCGCCTTTCCCTCCTTCTCCCAATGGGACTGGCAGGTCGTCGGCATGTAGTCGATCACGAACTTCCTGCAGACTTTGCCGTCCGCATGGCTGGTGTCTATGTAGTAGAGGAGCTGGCAGATGTTGGGATGCTGGAGGTCGCGGTAGATGGCCAGTTCCCTGGCGGCGAGCTCCTCGTCCTCGACGCCGTCTCGCCAGCCCTTCTTGACGGCCACTGTCGTCGTCTCGTCGGCGTTCTCCAGTCGCAACTCCGCCCGGTAGACGACAGCGAAGACGCCGCGGCCGATCAACTTCTGGCTCTCGAGACGGATCCGACACTCGATCTTCTCCTCCGCCTCCTCGCCTTCAGCAGCCTCAGGCACGTTGCGCGTCCGCGTGACCAACAGCCATCCGTCGTCGTCGTCCGCGTTCCTCTCCTTATCTTCCTCCGCCGTCGCCGTCAGCTGCTGTCGGCGCTCCCTCCTCCTCTGACTGCGGTCGATTCGGCTGCTTGCCATCGCCTTCCTTCTTCTCGACTCCGTCCAGCGTATTCTAACTTCCGAAGTTCGATAATTACTTCTATAGTCATAAGTTTCAATACTGCGAACTTCGTTGCCAGTGAAGCAGCCACCACCCATTTAGTATCGATTTGGAATCGATTGGAATTTCCAAAGCAGCGACACGCAGCTCGTTGATATTTGGCAGCTCGGGGATACTTGGAATGTAAGAACTCGTTGTACTTTCACACACAAAAGTCACCCGTTGTGAATTGAGTTGGCCGTGTGGACTTTGCAGACGAGACAGAGGGCACGCTTCTGCTTCACTGCGCAGACAATAGCCCTGGATCGCCGTACACTCATTCTCACCTTCGCTGCGCAGCTTCAGGTCATTCTTGTTCCGTCGTCCCAAAGGAGTGGGGAGAATGCTCGTCCTCCAAGCTTCGCACATCCCTTACCAAATACGGAAACTCGTTAACAGCGAGAGACAAAAAGCTACCGAGCGAATGCAATCCAAGTAAGCAACTACCGCCGCTACTCGTCCAGTGAGAACTCCAAAAAGGTTTTCAGTAGACAAAAATCCACGTCTGAATCAGCCCTTCCTTGGTGCCGTTTCCCTTCGTCACAACAGTTGGCAGACGAGGCTTTGAGGGGGTAGAGGAAAGGCGCCAGCTCGTCCAGATTGGAGCGCCGCCCCTTCTCCATAGTGTAGCAGAAGTACTCCAGCCCCGACCCGAATCTACGCACGTCCACGGCCCAATCCAAGTGTTCTCTGAGGTAGTACGGTAGTCGAAAGTGCGGCTGCGAGAAGGTGACCGAGACGAATTTGCCTCCGTCAGCGAGAAGTCGAGAGACATTGAGCAGCACCGAATCCAATGCGTACTCCGCCTCCGACGACAGGTTCCACGGGTCCTGAAGCTGGGCACTCGGCACCTTTCCCGTCAAAATGCGCGGCGGGCGGCGCTCTCTCGACGCAACTCAACCGCTGACCTTTTCGTCGACCAGTAGCGAGTCCAGCGTCGCCTTCTCCACGATGAGATCGAAGGCGCCGCCAGAGCTTCCGCCACAACTGGAAGATGTGCCGTGATCCCTCGCGAGAGGGAAGGCTTCGTCAAGGCGCCGGATGTCGGCGCAGACCCAGCGCATCTTGGGGTGCGACGAACGAAACTGCGCCTTCGAGTGCTCGATTACAGTCGACGAGTAATCCAAATTAGTGATGTCTTCCATGCCCAGATTGTGTAGCTCGAAACTCAGCCGGCTCGTTCCGCAACCCAAGTGAAGCACTCTACAGCAATTACACGATTTGTGGACGCCTACATGAAGTACCTATAGATTAGGCAAGGTGCTTGAACGAAAGTGCGTGCAACGTGCCTGCAAGAAAATAGGTGCCGCCCATCATAGTCATCAATTGGCAGAATGGCTTTTAGCTCGTCGAAATCGGCCAGCCACTCATAGCTCCGTTCTGTGGCAAACCGATCGTCCCAATAAGCAGAGCAACCGTACCGACTGTTGCTTTTCCATTGACGACAAGTTAGGGCCGACATTGCAACTACCGGACTAGCGAAGCAGCCTCTCCTTCAACCCCTAGAAAACAGCCGACTATATAAACTGCGCGTTCCCTACTCTATTCGTGCTGTGGGCGTCAGCGATTCAGAGGACGAAGCAGGTTCGCTGGTGCTCTACTGTAGTGATGTCTTTCAAACAGGGGATACATATTGTATCGGGTACCTAATACTCAGGCACATACCTGCCCGCGACGACGAGGCCGACGGTACCGGGTTCTTCCGTAACTAAGCCCCGTCTTCATGGCCGACATGGGCGCCTGAAAGTCGTCGAAGGGAGGGGCTTATTTACAGAAAAACTCGGTACCTTCGTGGATGTGTAATCTATCACCCACAGCGCACCACGCCCACACACCAGATCAATGAAAGGTGGTTGCCGCAGTTGTCTCTTAGGCCAAGGCGACAACAAATTATTGGAGGTTACTTCTCAGTTGGTCAGGAGATTGCACCTCTGAACCAGCGTATGAATAATTTGTTTCGTGCACGTATGACAATTGAGATATACAATAATAGAATGACTTGCAATACTTAGAATTCCGGAAATCCTTGAAAACGTATAGCATGCTTCTCGAGTAGTGACTTTAATTTACTGTTTATTTGCAGCAAGTAACCTTGGCGAAGTAAAGAATATCGCCAGAAGCTGAAGATGACTCGTCGCGGCGGCCGTCGCAATCAGCGGAAGAAGAAGCAGCAATTGGAGGTCACCAGAAGCAGCTTGCCTCCCGAATGCCAAGTGGCCAGCGAAGCAGGTCGGCCAACCGCTCCACCAACTCGATTGCGAGATCGTCCAGATAGCTGTGCGATCCATACTGGCATTGATTTCAGTTCGAATGCTCGAGGTTGCGGAGTCGGAAACGGCGTCGGCAGCGGCGTTGTACGGCGCTGCGCGCTACTTCCGCAAGGCGTTGTCGGTGTCGGCGGTGGCTTCTGTCGGCGCACTGTTCCAAGAGAGCGCCGAGGGGAAAGGCGGCGACCGACCACTGTGCCGCCGCCTAACTGTCGCGCTGGTCCGCATGATGCGCAGAAGTGACTTGCCAGAGCTTCAGGTGGCCCATTATTGGCTAGAACTGCAAGACGTGCTGTATGCCTCCATCCCGTCAAGTGTACCGTGCCGTTTCTCTGCTTCAGATGGACGCCACTTGGGCGCTGACGAACATCGCCAGCGGCCTTCAAAGGGACACTCACCTACTGGTCTCGTGCGGCGCCGTGCCGATCCTGATGCAGCTTGTCCTCCAGTTTGAGAATGGAATGGGTCCCGCCGACTCCGTCGGCGAACAGCTTCGGTTGCTAGTGCTTTTTGCCTATAGATTAGCCGAGAGCTAGTACATATATAAACACTCAACACTTGCAGGAATCAAGCCATCTGGGCCTTGAGCAACGTCGCCGGCGACTGCTACTCTTGCAAAGCGCGACTAGTGCGATCCGGCATCTCGCCACTCTTCCGGTCACTCGTTCGAGTTCTGGAGAGACAGCTGGCTTTCTCGCAAGCTGATCCGTTGTGCTGGGCTAACGAGGCGTTTGGTAAGCTGGTCGTTCGGCCCAGAGCTGATGATTTTAGGGTCGATCGACGACATCACAACTTCCTACGTCGTTCAGCGAGAAACTCGTCTCAGCAGCGGGTCGGCTCTCTTAGCACCGCAGTGTGGGCGATGACAAATCTGTTGCGCGGCCCGCCGAGGATCGGCGCCGACCACAAGACACTGGCCATCCCGTCGCTGGCCGCTATCCTCCGCCAGCTGCAGCCCGCCGCCGCCCTCGGTGGGAGGCACGAACGCTTCCTTCTGGCCGACTGCTGCTGGGTTCTGGCCCAACTCTGCGACAACAATCACGAGCAGGTTTCTTGAACACTTGCCTGGATTGAATTGCTTCAAGAAGTTGCTTTGCTGCGAGTGAAACGTTGACGTGAACTCAGCAGATCCAGCTGGTCATCACAAGCGGCGTCTGCGGCCAGCTGCTTGACTACATGGAAGAGGAGGAAAAGGAAGGTGACGGCGGCGCAGGACAACGACTGGTGTCGGCCGCCCTGAGAACCGTCGGCAACATTGTCACTGGTAGGTACAGTGCCCTATAGTCGCAGTCGCCGGACAAATTATACGTCTGTACGTACATCCCAAATGATCGCCCATTTAGGGAACGACGGTCAAACTAACTACATTCTCGGGAAGGGTGCTTTGGGAAAGTTGCTTCACCTTGTCAAGAAGTGAGCAACCATTCGGTCTTCAATTCTCGCTCGCCTTCTTGTAGACGCATTTCGCTCCTTCAGTCACCGCCGAGTGGGAATTCGCAAAGAGGCCGTCTGGGCCATCAGCAACGTGCTGGCTGGGACGCCCGACCAGATCCACTTCGCCTTCGACAACCACCCCACACTGGTCGACACGCTGACAGCACTGCTCTGCAACGGTAGTGGGCCCATCCACGTCAGCAGGGGCATACATATGTTCACCGCAGCGACGCTTTGAAGGGTTGCCGTATTCAGACGAGAAGAACGTCAGTCGCGAGTCGGCCTGGGCGTTGAGCAACGCGGCGACGGGCGCCGACGAGGCGGGCAAGATGACGCTGCTGCGCCACCACCCGACGCTGCCCGCCCTTCTGGCCGCCCTCAAGCGCCATCACTTTGACGAAGACGGCACTGGTCCCTGCGCCGCACTGCAACTGCGCCACAACCACTGGAATGATGCTCTGGCGCAGGTAATATGAACATACCCTAAACCGTCAAATGACACTTGCCTATGCAACCGATTCATTTCAGAATATTCTCTCTGCGATAAAGATGTTGCTAGAGACGGCGCAGAGAACCTCCGTTGCGCAGCCTTACTGTCTGCAATTGGACGATCACGGAGGTACCGTGTGTTCACGCAGCTGGATCGTTGTGTGCATGGATCCCAACTGTGTTTTCGTTTAGGTTGGGGTTTGATCTCGCAGCTGGCTCGCGATTGCGGCGAAGGGGCCAGCCGCCTTCAGGCAGAAGAACTGCTCCGCTTTCGCTCCGACAATGACCCCGCAGAAACGAAACCAGAACCGAAGCAAGTCTACTACATCGTCCGCAGACAAGCGCCCGCATGCGAAGCTCTGATCTGATTCCCTGTGATACATCATTTTGACCAACCTTTCTACTGACTGCTGCGGATACCGTTCTGCGTCCAAGTTGTACACTGCCTAGGAGCACTTACTCTGCTGCTCATTCTCTCTTCGCCATTTTCGACTGACAAGAAAGTCTCACCCTTGTGAATTCGGCAAGATTGCCTCAATTGTATCAACATGTTTGATTTATACCACCCTAATCAATTCAAAAGAAATAGTTGCAAATTTTGAAAGTTCATATTGTACACCGCTTTGATTGGCTTGTTTGACGCTCAGCGAAACTACAGTAATTCAAAATCTTGTTGTTGTGCACTGTAGCCGAACTGTTCAAACTTCTTTGACCTACAAGAGCTGAACATGAAGGGAAGGTTCGAAGGACGGATGAGCAGTTGCTCTTCGCAGTAGACTAACGGTGGCACAGGGGCAAGCCGAATCCTATGCGCATGACGAGCGCCAATGAGATCTCGAAGCTAAGGACACAGCTGTTCATACAAAAGCTGTTGGGTGTAGAGCGAACGGAGATCTTGAAAGCGCAGCCCACAGTTTTCGTGCCGTCAGTTGGTAATAGATAGGAACCGCAGAAAGTCGGTTTTTGTGGCAGCTCGTCACACCATGCAGTCGCAGAATTCGCAAGAAGAGATGAGAACTAGCGCAGTGTTTACAACTGGAAAGGAGCAAATGAACTGGACTCGCTCCATCGACAGTGGCTACGGCGACTCGTATGGTACTCAGCGACAGGCGAGCGCTCTGCCAAGCGGGCCTGTCGGCGAAGTGCCGTTACAACAACCGCAGCGGGTCTGGGATGGCGAGTCGTCTAAGTACAAGTGCTTATGCGGAAGCGTCCACGTGCGGGTGAGTGGCAGGCATCACTGTCGCGTTGTCATTGCCGGTGCTGTTGAAGGCGGCGTACCCGTTTCAGACTGGAGTATATCTGCTGCTGGCGGCGGAGGCAGGGTTGGCATTAGTCCACTCGTTAATTCTGATGGGAATGGCGGCTGTCTTGAGCGACGCCCTAGTGTTTGTGGTCGTCTTCTGCCAGCTGGCCATCTGCGCTTGCGTCATCGCGCTCTTCTGCCTGGCTCTCAAGCAGGAGGAGGCCGCTTACGCTATCCCGCACCTGTGTTTCCAGGTCATCAAACAAAACCGACTCACTTGCGAGGATAATGTTACCAGCCAATTCAGTTCAGGTGCCCTACATGTTCTATCTGTTCCTCGCCCTCTACGCCTTACACCACTCTGCGCTGCTCGTCATCGTCGTCGTCCAAATGGTCATCAACGTTTGGTTATTCATCGTCGGCTACCAATGCTACAGATACCTCAAATGGAGCCGTTTCTGCGCCACGCCCCAGATCGCCAGCTGGACTCCGGAAACAGCTCCATCGACAAATGTTCCCGATTAGGCTAGACAGTCTCGCTCCTCTCAACTCATTCCTTCGGCAATACTCCGTTGACCGAACGCTTTACGAAAACACCAATCACACCTTTCACAGATTACTGTAAGGGAAACAGATAAGATCCAATGAATGCCGCGCATCTTCACCGAAGCTACCCCATCCGTTTGCCGCCTCCGCGGGTGCGCTCTCAGGCGGTGTACTTGACGGGTTCCACAGTCAGCGTGGCGTCCTCTCGTCGCTTCTCTTGTCTGAGACGGTCCAGTTCGGCTCTGAGCAAGTCGAACTGCCGCTGGAGGTCCGCTTCGCGCTTCTCCTGCCGTCGCAGCTCCTCGGCCAGTCGTCCCAGACGCTGGGGAATGGCGCGACGCTCGTGGTCGCGCAGCATCGAGAAGGTCGACAGCTCGACGCGCGCCCACTCCACCTGGTCCAGCAACTCCGTCGCCTGCCTCTCCAGCGCCTGCGAGCGCTGCTGAAACGACACCGCCGCCAAGTCCACAAACCTGCTGTCTTGGGAGGAGATGGAGTTGACAAAGACGCAACCTGATAGCCGCCGAGCAGAATGCGTAGCTTCTTCTCGACCTTGGCCGCGCGCTTCGACTCCTTCGTCATGCGCTGGCGGTTCTGCTGCAAAGCATAGTCGGCGCGTGTAACACATTGGCTGCCCAAGTGGCGTGGTTCTCAATCTGGCGCACCTCGAGCTGTTTGTCCAGCGCCTCTATGCGCTCCTTGCGGTTGGCGAGGCTGGCGCGCGTGTAGCGGTTCTGCTGGACCAGGAACATCACCTGCGAGTAGCACTCGGCCCACACCTGACTGTACGCCTCCAAGGACAGCTCGCCGTGTCCCATGGCGCCCTTGACGCGCGACATCTCCTCCTCCAGCAGAGCGCGACCCTGCGACAACCATAGGCACACGGCATACAACTCGGCATTCTGAGCGCCGGTTGTCTCGCAGCTTATGCAGCTAGAATCACAGTCTAGCGAAGAAGGCAAGTGGACCCACCTCTTCGACGGCTGTCGGATCGAAGCGCTCGTACGGGTGCTGGACCAAGTAGGAGAGGTGCTTGACTTCGTTGGCCACCGACTGTCCTTCGGGCAACTTGGGCGCCTTGGCGCCGCCACCGGTCGACTTCCCCTGCTGGAGTGCCGTGGGGTTGTAGACGGAGTCGTAGTGGAGCATGACGACCATCTCGCGCTTGATCGCCTCCTCCGCCTAGAACACAGCACTCGGCCTTAGCAAGTGCGTGGGAGACGTGTTCACGCTTGCTGCCTTCCCTACCCGCTGTAAGTCGCTCATCGGCTGGTTGAGTGGACGCAGCATGGTCTCGTTGACATCCAGCGGACGCGGCAGCTCGCGCTGAACAGCCTGACTCTGGCGGCGCCACTCCGCCTCCCCTGCAGAGGAAGACAATCACATGATTCTTCATGCAGTAGCAGCAACCCAACGTTGATTACTCACTGTCCCAGGCTCGCTTCTGTCGACGACGCTCATCCACATCGGCGGCGTCCTCCACCCAGCTGCCGTCATCGCCACCGCCCTCTGTCGAAGAGTCGATGGTCGAGAGCGTCTCCTCGTCCTCGGGAGCCACGATCTCGTACTCATTGCGCGGCCGAGGCAGCGAGCGCAAACCCTTCTTCAGCCGGTGTCGCGCCTCCTCGCCGTCGGCTCTGCAAGCAAAGTGTGTGGACGCATGCTCTGTACCGCATTCTCAGAGGGTGCCTTGAAGGGGTGGCACAAAGTCAACCTACGAGGCGCCTTCGAAGTCGTCGGCGTTGATGGAAAGCTGGTCGCGAAACGGCGTCCCTTGCTGACTGGCCCCTCCTCCCGCCGACGACTCCGGGGTCGCCGCGCCCGGAGTAAATCCTCCTGAAAAACAAGAAGGCATAGACTCGTTGACTGCGCACACGTCTCCTCAACAGCACTGACGACCATCACACTACACTGCACCCGTGCTGGCACGCTGCGTGAATGGCGTTCCCAGGACCACGTTGGGCGTCTGAACGGTTTCCTTGCGAGGCTGGACACCCGAGAAGTCGCTCTCGCGCAGGGGAGTATTCACACCGCCTTTCAAGGGCGTATCCACGTTCTGCAGCGCCAGGATGTTGCGCGCCTCCTGCAATACATTGCCGTCTTATTTCTGGTCGTTTCTACGTGTAATATGCAATGTGCTGCAAGCGAGTGTGCTGGGCGAACCTCCATGACCGTATCCTTGGCCGCGGCGGGCGTCCTGGCTGCCGTTGCGCCCCCAATGGCTGCCGGGCCGCCGCTTCGCTGCGAGAGCGCCGTAGCCGCCGTCGGTGTGTCGTAGTCGGCGAGGAGCTGCGCCGACGCGCTGCCCTCGTCGCCCAGCACCGTCTCCCCGCGAGCCGACTCGTTGGCGCGACCTACTTTGACCAGCTGGAATCGACAAGGGATTGACTGCTGACATAGACAGCTTGTGTCCGCCCACACTGACCGGGGTACTGAGGCACTGGGATATTGTACATAACTGGCCACTGTTCCCGCAAAAGTATGCATGAGAATCCTTCAAGGGAAAGTACCAAGTGTACGAGTCAATAGGGCAACCGATGACCGACCTGTTCCAATTCCTTTTCACTGATCTGAGGTGCCGGCAAGACCAACTTGCTGCGCTTCTTGTCCGGTTGTCCCCTGAATCACAACCGAACAATGCTGCGCGCAGTGCAGGGCTCACAAACAAAGTAACAAAATGACAGGGAGTTGCAGTTACTTCTGAAAGATGGCTTCAGGTGTCTCGTCCAGGTTGCGCTTCTTCAGTTTATCCTTGTCCTCTTTGCGCCGCTCCTGAAAACAATCAATTCATCAAAAGGATTGCTAAAGATTCTAGCTGTCGTTGATGGTCGGGCGACAGCAATATCAGTGAGGAAGGTAGGCAGGCGTCCCGACCTCTTCCAGCTGCGAGGCACGCTTGCCCTCGAGCTCCTGTCGCGTCTTCCCCAGTGCGTAGTATGTGCTCTTGAACTGGTCCTTGTCCGGGTCGTGGAAGCCCAAGGGGACCGGCTTCTCGAAGGGGATCTCGGCGTTGTAGTTGATGCGCTTGCGATTGCGACGGAAGCTGCCGCCGCCGCCCCGGCCCCAGGCGATGCCGGCGGCGCGCATCTCGCGCCTCTTCTGGAGGGAGGCGAGTCGGCGCGCCTCCTCCAGCTGCTTCTC
>JASAMZ010004986.1:0-14742 GCA_030248115.1 Linhomoeus sp. GSCO2_2 | reverse complement strand
TATGTGACGCTTTTCGTTCAGTTACGTATTGCTAGTTATTAAGCCCGAAGCAAGCGTGTCGTTTCCAGTTTTCGACGCGTTTTGGTTACTGTAGCTCTCTGTTTAAACTTTTGAAACTTTTTGTTGTCGGATTCGTGCTCAGGAGCTCGAGCGCTTCACTTTGATATGCGATTTGACTAGGTTCGGTCAACTTTTGTCTTAAAATGGACCCCACTCTGGGATACTGTAGCGCGCGAGTTTGAAAACTTATTTCAGTTTTGAACGCTCAGGTGGCGAGAGGAGTCCGCAGGCTACTCGACGATATCTCAAACTCCTTCCTACGACGGCAGACGAGCGAGTTATTAAGCTCGAAGCGAGCGTGACCCACATACGAACGTACGTACGCACGCACGCACGCCGAGCTCTTGATAGGGTTCGCTCGGCTGAGGCCGAGCGAAAAAAACGGCGTTCTATTTTTGTTGATTTATGAAACTTTGAAAAATAATCACGTATTTCTATTAAATTCCATATTTGCAAAAAATTTCTCTTGCGTTACAAATTATCCACAGTCTATACTCTTTCCATTTCTGAAGAAATTTCGCCGTTATATCATCAGGTGAAAAAATTCGATTTTCGACATTTTCATATTTTGATTGAAAATATCTCAAAATTGCAATTTTCAAAAACTGCAAAACTATGTCACAAATTCTTATTGGCATAGACTTTTCCATTTCTGCATTCGCATTCGTCAATAAATAACGTTGCATTTTAGTCAATTTATGCAATTTGGACAAATAATCGCGTATTTCTATTAAATTCCACATTTGCAAAAAATTTCTTTTGTGTTACAAATTATCCGCGGTCCATGCTCATTTCTGAAGAATTTTCGCGGCTAGCGCATCAGACGAATAAGTCGATTTTCGACATTTTCGAATTTTAATTGCGAATATCTCGAAAATGCGAAATTAGCAACAGAAACGGACATCGGATCCGTACTCAGCGACATCGACTCTACTTGACCACATATGTCACTGACTTTACTTCAGTGCCACGGACGGACGGACGGACGGACGGACGGACGGACGGACGGACGGACGGACACACAGACATTGTCAACCGTATATATACACCTCGCCGCGCTGAGGCGCGGCGAAACAAGCTGTGTGTGTAAAAAGTTCAACCTATACTTTGTGTCTGTCAAATCTTGGTGAAGAGTACAGTGAATTTCATTCGCATAATTATTCACTTCATTTCGCCACTTCACTGCTGCCGCAAGTGGATACTTTAACCATGCCCACGTCGATGGCAACATGTCTGCTTCTCTGCAGGGGCTCCTGCACGTATAGGTACCTTATCTTGTTACACCAAGCGCTTGCTTTTGAATCCGCAAGTCATCATCTCTACGCTCCCAGTCAATCGAAACTTACCTACATAAGTGAGCTTCAGTTTCAGCTATAGTCAGTTAACTGAAACTGAATTGAAACTGAAACGGATGCCATCACAGAAACTGAAACTCACAGAAGAGTTTCAGTTATTTGACACTCGAATTCTACAATATTTCAGTCGAATTTTCGTAAAATTTCCATCGAGTTTTACTGCTAAGACAGATAATTCGTTCATATATTGGTACAAATTGTTAAAGACGCTGACAAATGATCCAGGACTACCAATACATTTCCAAGACGTTAACTTGTTGTGTCAGCTACTGGAATGCAACCTGACTGAAACTGAAATGAAACCGAAGCTGAAACTCGTTCAGGACCCCATTTTAACTGAAACTGAAGCTAAAATGAGTTTCTATTGGTCACCCTCACAGCTCTACCAACCTCAGGTCGCGTGCCGGAGGGATGGTCTTCAAATCGCAGAGTCGTTCCGTTGACGACTTTGCCAAGCGGCTGACCGCTGTTGGTGTCAAAGTGCGCAGTTTCGCAGACGGAGCTCCAGCAATGGACGAAGGTTTCCGAGTAGTAAATGTACTCTTTGGTCTGTGGTACGCGCAGCACCTCCACTCTACCGCCCCCGTATATGGCCACCTGCAGCATTGGGATAGAAATGCTCCCGGAATCTTTGCTATGTCTACTTTGGTGAGGTGTGGTCTAGTTTGAAGTCGCTGGCTACAGTATTACGGTATATCGTGTCTCTTCACTTTGCCCCATCACTCTAGATCGAACTGCGAAAGTCCATACGCGCAAGCGATGGGTGTGTGTGGAAGCTGGTATTGACCTCTCAGGGTTTAGTGGAGTGGGGGGGGGGGGGGGGGGTGCATCCTTCAACAACAAGCTTTGGAATTAAAAAGTTGAGTTTGTATACCGACTGACAGTGTAAAGAGTTGCGTTCTTTCCGCAGAGAGTGCGAGAACTCGCCGCCCTTATGTACTGCTCCGCTTCATGAGCTCCCCCTTCACAAGAGGGTATTGCAGAGCATTATTTATTTCGCCCGGTATTTGGCTTTTAGAGCAAGAAGATCCCTCCTTCAAGCTCCGCTTTTAAAATAAGTGACAAAAACTTGTCAGACAAGCATTTGACAAAGCACAAAAGAGCGCATCACGAGCAATCAACCCGTGTCGCACATCTCTCAACGTCGTAAAACGAAGTGTCGTTGTTCTTGGTGCGTGTTTTAGCAATTGAAAAAGATGTTTGCTGACGGAATGGCCCTATTCGGCGCGGCCAACTAGGCGCGAGACAACTAGGCGCACGGCCAACTAGGCGCGAGGCAACTAGGCGCACGGCCAACTAGGCGCGAGACAACTAGGCGCACGGCCAACTAGGCGCGAGACAACTAGGCGCACGGCCAACTAGGCGCGAGACAACTAGGCGCACGGCCAACTAGGCGCGAGACAACTAGGCGCACGGCCAACTAGGCGCGAGACAACTAGGCGCACGGCCAACTAGGCGCGAGACAACTAGGCGCACGGCCAACTAGGCGTGAGACAACTAGGCGCACGGCCAACTAGGCGCGAGACAACTAGGCGCACGCGCACGGCCAACTAGGCGCGAGACAACTAGGCGCACGGCCAACTAGGCGCGAGACAACTAGGCGCACGGCCAACTAGGCGCGAGACAACTAGGCGCACGGCCAACTAGGCGCGAGACAACTAGGCGCACGGCCAACTAGGCGCGAGACAACTAGGCGCACGGCCAACTAGGCGCGAGACAACTAGGCGCACGGCCAACTAGGCGCGAGACGACTAGGCGCAAGCCCAAGCGTCAAAGTATCAATTCCCACAATAGTGCCACGTCACAATAGAGAGGCCAACACACGAGAGACACCACTCAGTTGTTCATCTTAAAGTTGTGAGCGATCCCCCTCAAGAAATCGCCGTAGGCTCTGTTGTCGAAATCTCTGACGATCCGCAGGATTCTGCGGTCGCAGTCGCGGAACTTCTTCAGTTTCTTCGTGGGGCTGTTTCCAGCGTTCAGCCACTCCCAAAAAGCGTCCCGGTTTTTCTGCACCTTTCGAAGTCCATCAATGAACTTCCAATCAATCAATGAACTTCCAGAGGTTCCAGAGGGTGAACTCGAGCTTTGCAGCCGTCGCTCTTTTGCCAACATCTCCAGAATTTCTTGTCGCCGTCGGAACTGTCTCTATCGAACACGTACATGTGCCCATTATCAGACAGCTTTGGACGATTCCTCTGGGTGGTTATTCTACAGTTAGCCATTTTCGTTAGATCAACAGACTGTCCATCAACAATTGCGTATCATAAAAGACTGACCAATGCACGCGTCAACAAAATGAGATTAATTGGTTGGCCTAGTTGGCCGCGCCTAATTGGGGTAGATCGTTTGCTGACACATGGAAGGGCAGAGCTTTCAACTGACCTGAAGATTGCCGATCTACGACGTACTACGAGCGAGTTAGAACCGTTTTGTGCTTTTGGACTTTCGCGTACCTTGACTCGAGAAATTTAAATTCTTGAATACCCTAGTGGAAAGACAAACGATCCGTGAGTGGAGAACTAGGTATTCAATGAGCTCGAGATCGTCTCTTACGACGCAAGGTGAGCGAGTTAGAGCCGTTTTACATGATTGGACCTTCGTGTTACTGTAGCTCGTGAAATTCAAATCTTTGAGTTCCTAGTGGAAAGACGAATGATCCGTGAGTCGATAGCTAGCCAATGAGCTTGAGATCATCTCTCGACGACGCAAGGTGGGCGAGTTAGAGCGGTTTTAGTGTTAAACTCTTGAGAATGTCGTTTTCGCTGGTTTGTGTTCTAATAATTGAATAAAATTTTGCCGTCACATGAAATGGCACGTCGAGAGCTTTCACCTGATGTGTCGATGACCGTCCTACGACCCAAGACGAGCGAGTGAGAGTCGTTTTGCGACGGCGACGTTTGGGTTACTGTAACTCGCGAGCCTCAAATTTTTGAGTCTCGAACATGGTAGAGGCGGAATGATCAGTGAGTCGAGGTCTATCCAATGATTCCAAGATCGTCTCTCTAACTCCAATGATTCTAAGATCGACTTTCCAACTCCGAGGTCCGAGAGCGTGACGGACGGACGCGCGCACGCACGCCGAGCTCTCGTAGAGAGTCGCAGAGAAGGGACACAGCAACAATAAGCACAGCAGTGATCAACCGAGGCTTAGCGCGATCACCAATTTCAAGGCGCGCTCTGCGCGGCCTAAGCCGGCCCACCCAGCGACCCCATAAAAGCGCTAGCTTCGACCCGCAAGACTGGGTCGTCGATTCAGACTCTTGTAACGCCGCAACAAAGCATGATTTGGAACAAATATTCTGTCTGATACGAGATGCAAAGGAACAAGAAGACGGCAATTGCCTGACGCACCAGGCAACGGCCGTCTAGACGGCAATTGCCTGAAGACGTCCATTGATTGTGCCACACATATGCATACTCGCCGCGCTGTGGGGCGACGAAACCACTAGCCGGTATAATTGACTCGTCTGCATTGAGCTTAGGTTCTACTTGACAACAAGAATTACCACATTCGTTTGCTTCGCGAGATCGATTGAGTTGGACTCGTTCAAGGCGCTTGCCGCAGCGTCTAATTTGATTCTGCATTCGTCTTCATAAAGATCTGGGCAAATAAACATCTGGGGATATGCGCACCTAGAACAGAAATCGACCTCCACCTTTTAGTTACCTTCAGTTTCAATTAATACTATGGTGGCGGTCGAGTCTAATAGCGGGCAAAGTATGCACCTATGCAAGCTCTATGTACCTAATCTTTAGATTCAAAGCGCCACTCGAAACTTCAGGCTCATCGTCTCTCTGAAGCAGTCTTGTCGTTGTACCACATTTTTCTAAATTGTTTTGTTATTGTTTTGTTCCACTTCTTAAATTTATAAATTGTTTTGTTATTGTTTTGTTCCACTTCTTAGTTTTATGAATTGTTTTGTTATTGTTTCTCTCGAATTTTGACAAATTGTTCTTGTTATTGTTAACAATTTAGGAACAATTGTCCCTAAATTGTTCCTAGGAAGATTGGGTGCCGTAGGGCAGAAGTTCGTTAAGTGGTAATATCCATAAAATCAAACGAATTGCGACGTGAATAACAAAACATTCTCAAACGATATGACACTTGCTCCATAACTGCTGTGGATTACTGCATGCTTTCACCGACATACAGGACAATTTAGGTACAATTTATGAGTTTCCAAATTGTTTTGTTCTGGAGCCATTTCAGATTGTTATTGTTATTGTTTTGTTCCTTGAAGCAGCGGAACAAATTGTTATTGTTTCTAAATTGTTAACAATATAGGGGTACAAATTGTTAGGTACAATTTGTACCAAGGAACAATCGACAAGACTACTCTGAAGCAGCCTGCAAAATACCCAAGCCTATTGTTTCTCACTCATAGTAGTAGGCGGTTTCGCGAAGGGTTTGTGGAGCGGTGACACTTGCAGATTTTGAGAGCCAGCACTGACTCGGCTGACTTCGTATGTCGAAGCTGTCGAAAGAGAACACTTTGCCTGAAGCGAAGTGTTACCAGTTCCTGCGTTGAATCAACTCACAGAAAAAGATCGAAAACGTCACCGAGTTTCCTTTCCAGTCGAGCGCGATCGCTGTTTGTTAGTGGTAGCAGCTCGACGACCATCGAGTCATATTTGGTCATCATATCGCCTATCGCCAGTTTCTCCAGTTTCTGCGACCCCGACGCCAGATTGCTCACTTCCATGCCGGACGGCAGCGCCAGGCTTCCCTGCCAAAGCTCGAAATACTTGTCGATTGCTGTTGTGCAAAAACTGGGCGGGAAAGTTTGAACTCGCGACCGTGCCCGCGAGAGTGTGAACCGGATAGTGAACTGCAGAGCTGTGTACATGCAAATGCATTACAGCAGCAAGTGCGCTTGAGTTTTGCATTTATATGCGCGCCACCTGATCCGTAAATGGGTCACATTCGAGGATAGGCAATTCAACCACTTAGGAATACCTACACAATCCCCACCTCCGGACCCTGGGCCTTGACGACAACGCTGTGGACGGTTCGACGAATCTTCTCGCCTGTCGCGAGTTGAACGGTCATCTGAATAGCATAAAATCCGAGTTAATGTGTGTGCGAATATACAAGCTTAGCAGACGAACTAAGAAAACGCGCTACTGCCATCGGCCTATTGCTGTTGATGTGCAAGTACTAGCTCACTTGTATCCTCCAGACTGGTTACAAACTACATATAGTGTTACCTCGTCCCCTCGAACAAGTGCGCTCCCGTTTGAAGAAGTTAGGTGACTTAGGGATGAGACATTTTTTAATTACATTACTTGTCTTTGTTAGAAACTTCAACCCATTCCATACGAGTTATCCGCACAGTAACTCCATTCAATTTGAAGCCTAAACTCTACTTCGAAACCAGGCAAGTCGTCCGGGGGAACCAGTATACTCTACAAATTTGAACTCCTACGCATAGTGACTCCTATGCTGTTTTGGCCTGCTGACGTATCGGAGTGGAAAACTAATGCCGAACTCGGAATTGGCGCCCCCGAAAACCCCGGAATCGACATACAACACCCCTAACTTCCTATGGACTCCAGGAACCGAAATTCTGCACTTGAGGTACGGTAGCATGCAAATTTGTCATAGGTATGTTCAAACATCATCTAAATACGGAACGGATGCCAAATTCGTAATCAGCGCCTCCGAAAACCCCAAAATCGAGTATAATTTCGCAACAGTCGACCCGACGCGCAAAATTCAAACCGACGCGGCAAGGATACTGTAGCTTCAAAATTTTTCTGAAACGATTTTCTAGACCAGATTTAAGCGTAGAATCGTTTGAAACTACTTTTGGAACGATTCGGCGACACAATCGAGCGCTACAGCCGCCGAAACGCGAAAATCGCAATTTTCGACCCGGGAGTCAATAAAGTTCCACCAAGATAACTTTTCTGTGTTTTAACCGATTTTCTCCGTTTATAGCTCATTCGATAGAGGACATCTGGGAAGGAGCACCAAAAGCGGTCCCGCTGCTCTAGCTGCTTCCTAGCTCGCACAGCAACCCGTCAAAGTTGACCCAGGGTCAAAATTCGCGAATTTTTCAGATTTGGCGCCAAAATGGGTCCCACAGCGATCCAATTCCTTTTTTCCGTGTTTGGCACTATCGAGGGCTACAACATATCAAAAGATGGTGTGTACCATTATATGCAAGATTTCCGAGTTCTACCTTGCTCAACCCAATTTTCAGTACTTTGAAAATTAATATTTTTGAATTTCCCCCCAACGGTGTCCCATAGCGTGACCCCATATGCCGAGCAGGTTGCTCACTCACTAGGCCTACCCAACGCAACAAACCGTATGCAAGTCGGCCACTTTACGCGCGAGCTACATCCGCTGCAATTTTCTGCACATGCCTTCGCAGTCCATATCTGGTAGTGGGGGTCGTCGTCCTCCAAGGTCACGTGACACGTCGCCGGGTCTGTGAGAGATTTCTCATAGTGGTCTCCTCCACTGTTCCACACGGTGCATTCATACTTGTTGACCGGGCCAACGTAGACGGACGCGTTGCGCAACAATCCCTTCTCGTACGCCGACAATCCGACTGTGTAGACGGCCAGCCGCGCGGCGTCCGCCTCCTTGAGCATCTGAAGGCTGAGCTTAGACCCCAAATTTGAAAGTTTTGCTGCTTTTGCCACGTCGGCCATACACGCCCTGTTTATGTGCATGTGGCCACATTAGATCGACTTAAATCTACCACTAGCGGCCTGGGCGCGCGCCTTCGGCGCGCGCGGAGAAAAGCCCTGCGTGGGCTCGCTTCGCTCGCCCGCTCCAGGCTTTTCGTCTCGCTCGGCGCTGCGCGCCTCGCTCGACAGCCGCCGTCCCACTTCTTGGCTTCTTCTTGGCTTCTTGGCACTTCTTACGTTTCACTGTATGCCAATATCTACTTGGTTCGAATCCCTTGCGTGGAAGGAAGTTTTGTTGATGTAAAATTATCATTTGCGAATTTTTTTCCCAATGTGCTAAACTCAGAGTAGTTGCACACTTGCTACCCTATCCTATTATCATATTGGTTTACACGCAATACCTTCCATGCGGTCTCCACAGTCTATAGCGAAACTGAAAATTTTGAATTTTCTCGCTTACAGTATGCTTGCGCGCGTCGTGGCCATGTGCGTGAACTTGCATATTGCCCACCCTACACAACCAGGATACCAACCGCCTTGCCCGCCCTTCCAAGCAGGCTCCACTGTCTAGAGCGAAATTCAAAAATTTGAATTTTCTCACTTACAGTATACCGTACAGCGTCGTGGCTGGGTGCTTGAAGTTGCACATTGCCCATCCTACACACCCGGCATACCAACCGCTTCGCCCGCCTTTCCAAGGAGGCTCCACTGTCTAGACCGAAATTCAAAAATTTGAATTTTCTCGCCTACCGAAGGCTTTCCCGCGTAACGGACCAGTTTTGGCTCGCCTCCGGCCCAGGCCCAGGGCAGCGCCCCATAGCTGGGATCGGTCTACTGGGCCAGTCGGGCGGGCTGATTGGGGCCGACAGATAGACAGACGCACAGACAACCGGCGATTAAGGGGTAGAACTAGCGGCCTGGGCGCGCGCCTTCGGCGCGCGCGGAGAAAAGCCCTGCGCGGGCTCGCTTCGCTCGCCCACTCCAGGCTTTTCGTCTCGATCGGCGCTGCGCGCCTCGCTCGACAGCCGCCGCCTAACCTCTCATTTGCCTCACTGTGTGACAATATCTGCTTGGTTCGATTCCCGTGCTTGGAAGAAACTTTTGTTGATGGAAAGTTATCATTTGCGGATTTTTTTGCGCAACCTGCTAAACTATGAAGTTGCACACTTGCTACCCTATCATGCCGTCGTATTGCCTTCCATGCACCACCTTCCATGCGGCCTCCACTGTCTATAGGAAAATTCAAAAATTTGAATTTTCTCACTTACAGTATGACTACGCGCGCCGTGGCTAGGCATGTATGGTTGCACATTGCCTACCCTACACACCTGGCATACCAACCGCTTCGCCCGCCTTTCCAAGCGCGCTCCACGGTCGTCTCAGAAATTCAAAAATTTGAATTTTCTCGCCTACAGTAAGCTTTCTCGCGTAACGGACCAGTTTCGGCACATCTGCGGGCCGGCCCCAGGGTAGCGCCCCATAGGTCGGGCCGGCCTACGGGCCCGGTCGGGCGGGACGATTAGGTGAAACAGAATCACAAACAACTGGCAATTAAGGGGAGGAATATTTTGGTTTTCTGAGCCAGGGTTCTATGCGCAGCTAAGAATCGACTTGTGTGCCCGCGCCCAAGAGATGGGGTTTCCGAAATGGCCAGGCCACCTTCAACAAACTTTTCGTTACACTTTACAAAATTCTGTCCACCTTTCCTACACTTTTAGAGAGAATGTCGCACACGATGGAATCGCATCACACTACAATAAATTTAGAAGAAATGCTGCTTCTAAAATCTCAGTCACAATCTTGTTCAATCGGAACGTACAGCCATCCGTTCCTTGATATGTTCCCTTGCGTCTTTCATTTGTTGGTCGCTGCACACCAAACCGACGAACAGTGATATCAGAAAGATAGAGTTCATGTTGAACTGGGCGGTCACAAAGCGATAGGCCGGCACGACAATTTTTTTTTGCCGGGACTCGAGCGACACAGTACCCTACGAGAGCTCGGTTTGCGTGCGTTCGCTCGTTTGTGACGCTCCCAGATCTCGGCGTTTGAAAGTCGTAGAGTGACGATTTTGGATTTTGTCGATCGGCAGTTAAAGCTGCGAATTACTGCAGATTACTGCTTTTACATGGACAGTCAGAATACAGAAGCTCAACTTCTCAAAACCGGAATTGTTCAGACTGGCAAGCAGGACTAAGAGTTTCACTTCATATACCGCATAAGAAACAGAGCAGTAAAAGCTGTCGCTTTCTATTCTGGAAAACAGTGCTGCTAATATACGCAAATTAACCCCCCCCCCCCCCCCCCCAGTAGAGCAGAATGGATCTGTATGTTGGTGCTTCAGATAACTGCCCCAACTTTGAATTTGAATACCTATGTTTATTGAGTGCAACAAACCACGTCAAAAATTTGAAGCCTATTCAAAGTTAGGGCAGTTGCTCTGAAACATCCTGTGCAATCGGATAGTCGGCGCGTTTCGCTTCAACTTTTTTCCCTTTTCATTCCGCAAACTCTGACCTGAAAAGATGAATCGACGACCGGCAACGTACCCCAAAACCAAACTCTAATCAAACAAGTAGAGTAGATGACCCAAGTGTGGCACCATGAAACACAACCGAACCTAGCCACCACAAATAGACATGACCCATTCACCACATAGACCGAATATGGGAAACATCCAGAAAGACAAAGCGCGTCTCAAAATCAGACGCAACTCGCCCAAACACCAATTCTGCGTATCCCAACCAGTCAAAAGAACCATCGTGCCGCCTCGGTTGGTTCTTCTTATGCCTTCGTCTGGTTAGCTTCAACGGGGAGATTAAAAGGGTATGGAAGTGATTCTTTTATCGTTTCCATTAGGTACTCAAGATAATTATCCTTCGTTTTCGGCGGCAGTGGCGGCAGTTCTTGTTTCTGTTTCTTTTGCTTCAGAGTAGCATCCAGGTCGATCTCCATCCCCTCTTTCCCCTTCTCCTTTGTCGGCTTGGCTCTCATGACAGCTTCTAAGATGTAGCCAGCTGCTCTAGTGTATTTCAGGTATTTCAGGTAGTCAGACAAGCCAAGTCGTTTAGTTGGTCGAGAGTCCGCAGTGTCCTGAAACACAAATGGGTGTTCCAGATTTATGGGACAAATTTCAAACTTGAATAACTTCTGCCACAGGCCGCCAGCTGCTCCTGCTGCTGCTGCCCACGGCCCCCTTCACGTGGGCCAGCATACATGACTAACTTTTGCGTTTGGCACCCGCGTTCACGCGCTAATGAGTATATGAAGTTGAAATATCTAAGGAAAACTTCCCAGGTGTTTGCTGTCAAATAGTGCACATCGCGTGAAGAAATTCCGAATGTACCTAGCAAAAGTTATTCAAGTCACCCTGTCTTTCAACAACCGCCCCCCCCCCCACATACCTCCTCATCCGTACAATACCCTCTTTCCCTTCACCTCCTGCTTCCTCTTGCCTTCCTCTTCACCCCCTTTCCTCTCAGCCCCCTCTTTCCCCTTCTCTTCCGTCGCATTGGCACTCGTGAGGGCCTCAAGGATGTAGGCAATTCCTTGAGGCACGTAGTCCGAGAAGTTAAACGGTTTTGGTTGAAAATCTTCTGTGCCCTAGAGCAGTGGTTAATATATAATGTGCATAGTCTATATTAGTGTTAATATATGTTAATAGTCTAATGAGCCGCCCTCCTCCACTAGGTACCCGTTGGCCACTCGGTTGAAGTAGTAAACCTCGCCTCCAATAGCACCACCTATGTACCTTTGGCACAAATGCGTGTAACCTACCGCTGTACTAGAGTAGGTACTACTGCAATTACTAGTGAAGACTCCCCTGAGTTAAGGCTGGGTAGGGATAAGGCTGTGCAAGGAATTTTTTTAGTGCAGCACTTGTGAATCTTTTGCAAGAGGAAGCAGGAGGTGAAGGAAAGGGGTTATTGTACGGATGGGAGCATGTGGGGGCGGTTGTTGACAGGTAATTTGAATAACTTTTGCTAGGTACCGTCGGAATTTCTTCACGTGTTTGCACTATTTGACAGCAAACACCTGGGAAGTTTTCCTCGTGTTTCGACTTCATATCTCATTAGCGCGTGAACGCGGGTCAAACGCAAAAGTTAGTCATGTATGCTGGCCCATCGAAGGGGGCCGCCGTGGGCAGCAGGCCGCGGGAGCAGCTGGCGGCCGTTGGCAGAAGTTATTCAAGTTTGAAATTTGTCCCATAGAATCTGGAACACCCATTTGTGTTTCAGGGACATCAGAGGACTCTCGACCAACTAAACGACTTGGCTTGTCTGACTTCTGCTGAAAAATACCTGAAATACACTAGAGCAGCTGGCTACATCTTAGAAGCTGTCATGAGAGCCAAGCCGACAAAGGAGAAGGGGAAAGAGGGACCCAAGATCAACCTCAATGCTTGACTGAAGCAAAAGAAACAGAAACAAGAACTGCCGCGGCTGCCGCCGAAAACGAAGGATAATTATCTTGAGTACCTAATGGAAAACGATAAAAGAATCACTTCCATACCCTTTAATCTCCCCGTTGAAGCTAACCAGACGAAAGGCATAAGAAGAACCAACCGAGGCGGCACGCTGGTTCTTTTTGACTGGTTGCAATACGCAGAATTGGTGTTTGGGGCCCGAGTCCCAGGTCTGGGGGATTTTGAGACGCGCTCTTTTGTCTTTCTGGATGTTTCCCATGTTGCAGTCTCTTATAGGTAAATGGATCATGTCTATTTGTGGTGGCTCGCAGTTCGGTTGTGTTTCATGGTCCCACACTTGGGTCATCTTGCTCTACTTGTTTGATTAGAGTTTGGTTTAGGGGTACGTTGCCGGGGTCGTCGATTCGTTATTTCAGGTCATTTTTTGCGGAATGAAAAGGAAAAAAGTTGAAGCGCCCCGCCCCGAAGTATCCCGATTCCACGGGATGTTTCAGAGCAACTGCCCTAACTTTGAATAGTCTTCAAATTTTTGCGACGTAGTTTGCCGCCTTCAAATTGCAGAACATAGGTATTCAAATTCGAAGTTGGGGCCGGTATCTGGAGCACCGACATACAGATCCATTCTGCTCTACTGGGGGGGGGGGGGGGGCGGTTAATTTGCGTATCATATTGGCAACACTATTTTCCAGAATAGAAAGCGACAGCTTTTACTGTGCTCTGTTTTCTTATGCGGTATATGAAGTGAAACTCTTCCGTCCCTCTTCCCAGTCTAAACAACTCCGGTTTTGAGAAGTTGAGCTTCTGTATTCTGACTGTCCATGTAAAAGCAGTAATCTGCAGTAATTCGCAGCTTTAACTGCCCCCGGGCGACAAAGTGCCAAAATCGTCACTCTACGACTTTCGAACGCGGTGCAATGGGAGACCGGCACGAACGAGCGAACGCACGCAAACTCTCCGAGCTCCTCCGTAGGGGGTACTGTGTCCCGCGAGTCCCGGCAAAGAAAATTGTCGTGCCGCCCTATCGCTTTGTGACCGCCCCGCCCAACATGAACTCTATCTTTCTGGTGTCACTGTTCGAAAGTTAAGGTGTGCAGCGACCAACAAATGAAAGACGCAAGGGAACATATCAAGGAACGGATGGGTGTACTCGCTTTCCGATTGAACAAGATTGTGACTGAGATTTTAGAAGCAGCATTTCTTCTAAATTTATTGTAGTGTGAAATGCGATTCCATCGTGTGCGACATTCTCTCTAAAAATGTAGGAAAGGTGGCGAGAAAACTGTAAAGTTTAACGAAAAGTTTGTTGAAGGTAAACTGGCCATTTCGGAAACCCCATCTCTTGGGCGCCGGGCGGCGCGAGTCGATTCTTAACTGCGCGTAGAACCCTGGCTCAGAAAACCAAAATATTCCCTCCCCCTTAATTGCCAGTTGCTCGTGATTCTGTTTCAGCCTAGATCGTCCCCGCCCGACCGGGGCCCCGTAGGCCCGGCCCGATTTCGTGTGGGGCGCTACCTGGGGCCGGGCCCGCAGATGTGCGAAAACTGGTCCGTCGCGCGAGAAAACTTACTGTAGGCGAGAAAATTCAAATTTTTGAATTTCTGAGACGACCGTGGAGCGCGCTTGGAGAGCGGGGGCGGAGCGGTCGGTGTGCCAAATGTGCAGGATAGGCAATGTGCAAAGCCGTACGTGCCTCGCCAAGGCAGCGCGTCGTCCTGCTGTAAGTAAGAAAATTCAAATTTTTTGCAGAATTTTCGTCTTATAGATTGGAGGCCGGGTGGAAGGTGGTGCGTTTTTTGCGGTCTGAGGGAGTAATAGGGAGCGACCCTCCGACTTCGGTTGTTTAGCAGGTTGCGCAAAAAAATCCGCAGGAGATAACTTTCCGTCGAGAGCGAAAGGTTTCTTCCGAGCACGGGAATCGAACCCGGCGGATATTGTCACACAGTGAGGCAAATGAGGGGTTAGGCGGCGGCTGTCCGACGAGGCGCGCAGCGCCGATCGACGAAAAGCGGGGCGAGCGAAGCGAGCCACGCAGGCTTTCCGCGCGCGCCGAAGGCGCGCGCCCAGGCGGGGCGTCTCTACCCCTTTAATCGCGGTTGCGTGTGCGTCTGTCTCCTCTGTCGGCCCCGACCGCCCCGATCGCCCCGTCGACCGGACCCCCCTCCCGGCTCTGGGTCCCCCTAGGCGGAGCCCAAAGGCGAGCCAAAAACTGGTCCGCTACGCGGAAAGCCTTCGGTATTCCGAATTTTTGAATTAGCA
>JASAMZ010004985.1:0-10268 GCA_030248115.1 Linhomoeus sp. GSCO2_2 | reverse complement strand
ACGCCGAGCTCTCTTAGGGTGTCGCCCGGTTGAGACCGGGCGACCTAGTAGTACGTGCGTAAAGTACGTTGTGATTGGTTCTTTCAAAGAAACTACTATTCGTACAAAACGCGGACAAAACAATCAAAAAGGGTCGCTTTTTGAGCACGCTTCAGTCCAATGGACGTGTCTGGAAGTAAACTTAGACACAGAAACTACTACGCAAAATACGCACGATACTTTGAGCAAAAAACACACGATAGACAAATTCTCGCGTCACAAACTGGTCATCTTCAGGATTTCCTCGCACACCTTCTTGTAGAGAAAGGCGTCGCCGTTCAGCCGCTTCCTTCGCACCCCAACCACTCTGTATAGTGGAAATATGCAGAGAAATACGGGGTGTTATGATCAAAAATTAAATCGCAAATTGACACGAAAATGCCGTGTCAAACAACAGTGTTCACAGTCGATTTCCGAGGTTAATACTACGCGTAATCCCTCCAACAAGCAAACTGTGCGCTTATTGGAGGGTGCTTATTCGAGGGGGGGGGGTGTTCAGGGGGGCCTTTAGGGGAGTGCGGAGGTGGCTTATTTGGGGGAAGAGAGGGGGGGGGGGTTATTTGAGACAATACGGCATATTGTAAACACTACAATCGACGAGACGAATGGAGGGCTCTAATTAGAACTGTATGTACCTATTTCGGCCACCCTATAGCGAACCTATCCAAATCAAATAAACTAAAGTCCGTTCAAAAATAATGAGAACTGGAGGTTTTTCGGCTGGCTCCGTGACCTGTTTCAAGATATGTACGCGGCAGGGGTACCAATCGATAGAGTATGGAGAGTGGGTTTGCACCGTGCGTGTTTTGCGAAAATTACGCAACACGCACAGAAAACAACGCTCACTGAAAAAAATCGACTTTTTCTTTACGCGGCCGATTTTTCTCATTTTAATTGCATTTTGTAGATTAATATGTCCTTATTAAGTGTGTAAAGTTTGGCGACCCTAGGTCGACGCATAAGAAAGTTGCAGCGATTCTCCCGACCCCTACTTTTTTAAATCCTTAACAAATTTTGAAAATTGCCGCAAAAAATTGCCAAAACTCTGTAACTTGCAAATGGCTTGACCGATCTTGCTCATATTTGGACAGCGTATGGTAGGCATATAGGACTACCTTCGTGTAAAATATCAGACGTATCGATCCAAAACTTCGCGGACAGCAGCCATTCAAATATGCTGCTAGAAACGCCAAATTGGCCGTTTTGCCACCCAGATTTTGGAGCTGCCGTTTTCTGGCCATAACTTGTTGCTGGCTAGTGCTAGTGGCTTTATTTTTGTATCAATCTATGCGCCGATGTGTGCGCTACATTATTGGTTCCTGAGATACTGTGCGATTTTGGCCTCAGTGTAACGATATTAGTAGATCTTTCCGATTGGCTTGGTGGCACCGTAACTCCTGATAGCAGCAGAATTCGAGCATAGTCGTAACCAACAAAAATGTTGAAAAACGGACGACGCATCGAATAAAAAAGACCAGAGCTAGCTAGTCCTACCAGGCAAAAAGTTGCAACCAATCAACAAAAGGGGAAAAATTACAGCGCCCGCCAGACAAGGAAAAAATCTTCTTTTGCGAATATCTTTCGTGACGATTGAGGGATCTCGGCGATACTTAGCACACTATTAGAGGGTATGGGTACCTACGCAGCGCACTGCAGTTTGGCCGTCTCCGATTAAAAAATATACCCAGTCCCCACCCAGTTCCCTTTTTCCGCGACGGCGTCTTGAAATGACCGCTGCTCAAGAAATGTAGGGGCTGCTAGGCGGTCGATTGGTTTGAAGCTGGCCCTATATGCCTACCATACGCTGTCCAAATATGAGCAAGATCGGTCAAGCCATTTGCAAGTTACAGAGTTTTGGCAATTTTTTGCGGCAATTTTCAAAATTTGTTAAGGATTTAAAAAAGTAGGGGTCGGGAGAATCGCTGCAACTTTCTTATGCGTCCTCTCGCCCAATTGCCATTCCACTAACCCATTCTACACAAAAAATCGTCATTTTTTCTTAATTTTACACAAACAAACCAAGGAAAAACTCACTGCAACTGTTCCACAAGGACCACCTCCAGTTCAAAAGTCAGCCTCCTGCGGTGAATGGGGTCTTTCAGCTTGCCGAATAGCTTCCAGCTAAAATATTTACCATAAATACTCTAATAAGCCACCCCCCCCCCAAATAGAATAACCCCCTCCCCCCCCCCCTCCAATAGTAAACCCGCAGAGGGAGGTCAAAATAAGCACCCCGAGAACTTATTATTAGAGTATTTACGGTAATTCAATTTCGATTCGTGTAGAAAATGTGATATTGGAAAAGTCCCGCACTTTCACAGGCAAAAATAGCGGTGCGGTACAAAATTTGGGAATTTTGATCGCCCTGAATTCTATAGCATTTACAGTATTCAGCAATTTATGAAAAAAAATTAACTTTGCAATATCCACAAAGGTTCACAACGCCAATGTGTTGTCATTGTGGCAGAGGCCAAGGCCCATTCTTTCGAATATTTGTAATAATGTACCATACAGTACACTACAGTATACCACATACTAATATAGCAAAGGGTTTGGGAGCTAAAAATTCTGCAGCGCAGGCGAAAATTTCTGCCGGTTTCTACCTTCGAAGTTGTAAAAATGTCTTTATAAATAACGCGACGAAAAAATTTTTACGCGTACAAACGTATAAACGCAGAAAATTATGCTACATATTTCACCGCCGCATTCAAGATTTTTCGTTCGGAACGCGCTACCGTACACACATTTTCGGGGGGAGGCGTACCCAAAAAAAGTACACCATGCCACCCCGTAAAAACTACACAAATAATACAAACCCATACTTCGCTCTCTGGCACTCGATTCCCCTCTGTCGAATGGCGGCCAATAGCTGAGCCATAACCCTATCCGGATCCCTTCCAGAAGTCGTCGATACATTCACGAGCGTCTAGAACGCGGCGTGTTGCGTGTTCATCTACAGTGATAGAGGAAAAGACGCAACACGCGCACATACAGTGGTACGCTTCAGCGTGGCGGGCTGCTCGGAACGCTGCCTCTTTGGGGTGAGAAAGTTCACCACGCGATCCACTTTGCGCTCCACGCTGCGGAACATTCGCCTGAAGAGGGGGGTGTAGAGAGGGTGGGAGGGGGGGGGGGGAAGAGATGGGGGGAGGAAGGGGGAGGCGGAAGAGAGGAGGGGAGGGAGAGGGAGGAGCAAAGGAGTGGGAGGATTGGGCAAGGGAGATAGGCGGCAGGCAGGGAGGGAGGGGTAAAAGGCACGGAGGGAGAGGGGGAGGGGAATAGATAGGTGGAGTAAAGGGGGAGGAAGGGAAACGGGAGACAAGAAGAGCTGACGGGCACAGCAGGGGAGGGGGAACTCCCCCCCCCCCATTTCCCCCCACTCCACCCACCTGGGCAGAGCCTGTCCCTCCCCAGCCCCTGGGGTTTTGGGTGTCCTGCTGGCGCTGCGGGGGGTCCTTGTGGAGGGGGTTCTACCCCTGCTGGGGGACTCCACAGGCGGACTATTTTCACCCCCTTCCGATGCGAATTTCCTTTGAGTTGTCCGCTCTCCACCCGGCGTGTCTTCGTCCAAATTGCGCTCCAGGGAGAGGTCGCTATAACAAGCTGTTTTAAAAAAGTTGAGTTGTTTTATTAATACAGAGTGGTTTGTGAGTGTTTTTCAAAAGTGGAAGAGTAAAAGAGTGGATACTTTTGTAAAGTATTTCGAAGCCTTTCCGATATGACGCGCGCCCGCCCGGAGTCCACTATTCATGCGCTACTTCTGACACGCTCCTTTCTGAGGGGTTCTTGCAGGGCAACATTAGAATCGCCCGGGATTAATTTTTTGAGCAAGACACACGCATTTCTGAGCGGTTGTTGCAGGGCAACATTGGGATCGCCCGGGATTAATTTTTTAGCAGACAAAGTTGTTCGTAAGACAAGGGTTTAAAAAACAAAAGTATTTCTTTAGGAATGAGTGTTCAACAACTGCCTCAACGTAAGCTTTCAAACGATCGAACGAATGCCGCTCTACAACGTAAGACGAGCGAGTTAGAGAAGTTTTGCGTTTTGAACTTTTGGGTTACTGTAGCTTGCGATATTCAAACTTTTGAGTTTCGACCAATCGAAGAACAAATGATCAGTGAGTCAAGAGCTATCCAGCAACTCAAGATCGTCTCTCTACGACGCACGCTGAGCGAGTTAGAGCGATTTCTATGCTAAAACGCGAGAATGTCGCTTTTCGTGGTGCGTGTTTGCGCAATTAACAAATTTTTCACGCCAAGTGAAAGAGCACGTCGAGACCTTTTAGTTGACCTATCGCACGGCGCTCTACGACGTAAGACGAGCATGTTAGAGCCGTTTTGCGTTTTGGACCATCGGGTTACTGTAGCGCGCGCAATTCAAAATTTTTAATTTCGAGTTCTCTTAACGGAACTATCAGTGTGCCGAAACCTATTCAACGAACTCGAGATCGTCTCTCTATGAGCCGTTAGATAAGTTTCGCGATTTAAGCCTTTGGGTTACTGTAGCTCCCTAAATTCAAACTTTTGATTTCGACCAATAGAAGAACAAATGATCAGTGAGTCGAGAGCTATCCAACCAACCCAAGATCGTCTCCCTACGACGCACGCTGAGCGAGTTATAGCGATTTCTGCCTTAAAAGAGCGAGAATGTCGCTTTTCGTGTTGCGTGTTTGCGTAATTAACAAAAGTTTTATGCCAACCGAAAGCGCACGTCGAGACCTTTTAGTTGACCTATCGCGCGCCGCTCTACGACGTAAGACGAGCGAGTTAGAGCCGTTTTCAGTTTGACCTTCGGGTTACTGTAGCGCGCGCAATTCAAAATTTTGAATTTCGAAACCTCTTACCAACATTACCAGTATGTCGAGAGCTATCCATAAAGCCCAAGATCGCCTTCCTACGACGTTCCAACGCCGAGATCTGAGAGCGTGACGAACGAACGAACGAACGGACGGACGGCCGAACGAACGATAAGCTCTCGTAGGGGTTCGCCCGGCTGAGGCCGGGCGAAAAAATGGTGTAAAAATCCACAAAATAAAAATTTAAAATTCAAATTTCCCGCCGAAAAACTACCGTAATCGGGCACTCAGCGGGGTCTCCTGAGAGGTCCACTCGGGTTGACTCAGACGGGGGGAGCCGTCGCGGTGCCGCACCACCACTGAAAAAAATTGTTTTTTTAAAAAACGTTTCACGCAAAAATTTAAAAATATTAATGCATTTCCTCAATGTAAATGGACAATAAATTCATTAAACACGACTAGAGAGTTCCCAAATATGTCCAGCCGCCAAAAACCAAATTAAAAAATTCTAGAAAAGGAGGTGCCACCTTAATTCCCGCGTCCAAAATCGATCGGTTTTCACACAAACTTTCACATTTTCAAATTCGAAATTTCGAAACAAAATTGCACAAAATTCCCCACCCGGCGCCCTTCCTCTAGGCGTGGCGTAGACACTTTTGGGTCTGAGGGATACGGTACCTCCCTTGTTGTTATTATTAGTCGTCGCCTGCCGGGTTCTCACCTGTGGAAAAGCTAATACAACGCGCATAATTTACATTATGAAAAATTACCATAGACACACTCTAATACGCCACCCACCCCCCCCTCCTATAGTATCCCCACCCTCATATAGTGCCCCCAGCCCCCATAGAAGCAGGTTGAAATAATACCCCCCAGGGGAGCTTATTAGAGAATTAATATTTTCGTCATGAAATTTTACGGTGACAATAAAAATTTCCGTCCAGAACACTCCGCACTTAAGAAAATGTCAAGCATTACACGAAAGAATACTGACAATATAACGTTGCCGAAAATTCCCGAACTTATAAACTATAAAAAATTCGCACAAAAAATCCACCGTCAAATTTTTGAGCGGGTCCATATTCTCCTTATTATTCTTTGTGGCAGAATTCGGTAAAATTTCCGGATTTTTGGCAGCCCTTCCCACGCGAGGGGTAGCAAATTGGGGAGGGAGCACAAAATTCGCATTTTCGGCACTATTTTTGCTCATTTTGCGCTCTTTTTCCTCCATCCCGGTGTCCATGGCGATCAAATAGGACTGGTGCTGCTGAATTATATAAAAACGAATAATTTGTGAATTTCTTTAGCGCACAGTTCTCGAAACTAGTGCCTTTAGCCCATAGGCGATACTGTATATCTATAGCTGAACACCTATGGAAACAGAGCCATTTGTATCGACCCTTGGAAATCAGCCACTGCTCACAACATGTATTGGCCTATGGTTCACAGCCAATGCTCACAACAGCCCATAGGAGATTCAGATAGATCTAATGTCATTCGACACTGTGCCTCTGTCAGTGCCTGCTTTTAGGGTTGCACCAGCTGCCATGTCTCAGGATACACTGAAGCTAACACATGGATGCTTGCATTTAGCCCATAGGAGATTTCAGATAGATCTAATGTCATCTGACACTGTGCCCCTGCCAGTGCCTGCATTTACCATTGTGCCTGCTCCCGTGCCTTTGATTACACTCAACTCTGAATATAGGTGTTTGTGTTTAGCCCATAAGATATTTCAGATACATCAAATGTCTCTTGACACTGCGCCCTTGCCAGTGCCTGCATTTACCTTCGAACCTGTTCCCGTGCCTTTGAATACACGTCGGTGTCTCACAGCGACAACTCTGTAGTGAATGGTAACACAACCGGTGCGAAATGTGTATGAAAGCAACCATCAGCCACTCCTTAGTGGTCAGAATGTACTGTGCAGCTGATATTTTCGTGATTTTTGTGGACTTTAGTAATTTGCGAAAGTTTTAAAATAGGAGGGGACAAATCGCAGTCAATGACGGTTCTTTTGATCTATAGATCTCCAGGATCCATCAACTGTGTCGAAGCAATACGTAACTGAACGAAGTACAACCACGTATTGCTGGCCACACTGAAGGAGGAACGTCTCAACGAGCAACTCGACCAGCTCCACAGGGCGCTAGGTGGGTTTTAGTATTATGAAAGTTGTGTGTTAGATTCAATTTCAGTTGATTACTTTAGCCCGCCAGCAGGCCTGTCGTCTCCCGGTCGTGTCTCCGAGCTCAGATTGGTCAGTGCACCTGAGGATACTTTGAGCCGGTTCGCTTCCGAACTTGTGCGCTACGGCCATGGATTACTTTAGGCTGTCGTCTCTGTGCCTGACGCCCTGCGAGACGCCCTACCTGGCTTTCGAAGCGGACAATATGGCCTTTCGGAGGACGGTGGAAACCTTTGGTCGAATCACCACTGCTAGCAAACCGACTACTAATATGAAAGTGTGTGCTTGCTTGTGAATGTGAGTGTTTAGGGTGGTGTGTGAGGGAGTGCGGGGAGCGGGTGGATTTGGGGGGGGGGGGGGGGGGGGGGGGGAGGGAGCGGCATGGTTGCTTCCACACACCAATCAATGTCAATCTCAGGCGTGTGAGAGTCTGCCGGCCGACCTGGAGGATTATGAGGGCGAGTTGAGGTCGGCCACCCAGATGCTGCACAAGCCCTTCTCCTTCGCCCACTCGCCCCAGCACCAACATCTGCGACTGCTGCAACAGCCTCTGCAATTGTCGCGTTTGGGCAACAAGGTTGAGATTGAAAATTCGACGTCGTACACATCTTGTGTGTGCGATGACGGCTCAAATAATGATTTGGCGTCGGTGGGTTCAATCTTTCAGACGCAAGAGGCGCCACCCTGTAGCAATAGCAAGTCGTCGTCTCCGCGCGGCAGTCGGTCGGAGGGGGAGCGACTGAACAGTTGGCTGCGACACATCAAGACCGACGTCGAGACAGAACCTATGGAGGAGATCGCGACAGGGGAGAGTCGACTGGTACGTTTCAGTGGGTTTCAGAGTACTGTAATGCGTTTTGCATGGTCTTGACAGAAAGTGAATCGCCACACGCATTTTGCCACTCCAGATGGCTTCGGCCGCGTCTCTCAAGAGGAAGACATCTCACCACCAATCGGGGGAGAGCGTGGCCGACTTCTTTGCGAAAGTTGGAGCTGTGTTGTGATACAACTTCCCAAAAATTGCCTGACTAACGTACAAATTTGTGTAGATCGCCGCTTCCGATCCGAGCTTGTGGCTGTTGCCGAAGAGCAGAAGGCTGCTGGATGGCAATGACATTACTGAAGCTATTGGGGACGTCAGCTTGTCCGATGAGGCCTGGGATTTAGGGAATTTTCGCTGTTACGAAGTTGACGCAAATATCGACTGCGCTTCAGAACTCGCGTCGTACCTCGCTGTCGACCAGCTTCGAGGTCAAGTCGGCAGTGTCGTCCGGCTGGTCGTTCGCCAATCAGGACAGCAGAATCGAAAACGAGCCAATCGACGCCAAGAAGCGCCGCCTGTCGGAAGAGGAAGGAGTTGAAAAGGGGTACGGTAGCGAACAGGGGGGGGGTGGGTCCTTGCCCTGGTGTTGGTTTTGTGGTTTCCCTGCGGCGCTATTTGGTTTTGTGGTGGTTTTCCTGCGGCGCTTTTTGGTTTGGGTTTTCCTCGGCGTTTCTGCTTTGTCGTTTTCCCCCCCCGTGCCTCTTCTCCCCTTTCCCTCACGGGAGTTTTTGATTGTGGCGGCGGAGGTGAAGTTTGTTCGCCGCTTCAGTGACCTTGAGGAGAGTCCAGCCGAACTCTTCAGTCAGTTCAGAAGGCGTGAGGAACGTCGGCACGAGGAGGAGCCAGCCCCTCGTCAGCAAGAGGAGGTAGAGTTTTCAGGGGGAGGGGGCGAAAGTACGGATTTTGAATTAGGGCGCGAGGTATGCTGTGAATGCTTGGCCGCCAAGCTTCTACACACTGTCCGCGTATCAAAATTCGCTATGTACAGTTCCCTTTGTGCAAAAGCGACGCATTCTGCTGGCCGGGAGTAGGCAGAGTTACAGTACTCCCCAGGTTGACCACTTCAGAGTCATAGTGTCATCGCACCAGTAGTCGAGACCTTCGACCCAACGAGGCCGCTGCCCCGAGTCGGCGACACGAGCGACACCTGCCGGTGGCTGCTGCGGCCGCCCGACGACAACGACGGTCTTCCAGCGATAATTCGCGACTGCGGCGTTCCAACGTCGGCGAATAAGGAAGAGCCTTCGGCCGTTACCCAGGCCGTGCGCGAAGCGTGGCGCGAGCGAATGGAGGTGCGCACTTCCCTTGGGTCGCTAGTGTTGGCCGGCAACTATCGGTAGAATCCAGAGAAACCGATAAGGCTTCCCTCTCAGGACTTTTGGTTATACGATCGAGACCCCGACGAGCTGCTCCAAGCCGAGAGCTGATATCCAGACGCAGTCGCTGTGCGCCGAAAAGAGCCGTTTCTAGAGTGCTTACAGTAGGTCTGTAGTTCATAGCTGAACAGAGGTGGGTTACGGTAGCTGTAACTCTATTAGGTACGTCGGCAGGCATTTGTCTATGGACCGAGTGACAGTGCGCCGCTTGCGAATCTGGCGATCCTCAAAAACACAGGCGCTTTCAGCGATTATTTCGACCGTCTGACAGTCTCACTGCTGTGTAAGTACTAGCCTCAGGAAAGTTGCATTGCTTGTCTGTGTGTTGTATTTCAATCGGTGAAGGGCAGCCCGTTTCAATGCCCATTTAGTCGATGTGTACTTTTTCACGAGGTCCACAACTAATACAAAAGATGGTATGGAAGGGAAATGGACTAACTGGCGACGGATGACGAACAGGACGGGAGAGCTTGCGTGTGTGTGTGTGTGTTGTGTGCGTTGGCTGACCTGACAGTAATTACAACAGCACAGCGCGCGTGCGTGCAGTATACTACGCTAGCACTACGCAGGCATACGGTGTAACAATACACTACGACAACAGCGGCGCGTGTAGGAAAGAAGGAACATTGTAACGCGACAGACGGCGAGTTTCTTACGACGACGACCGCCAAAGCCAAAATCGGAAACGCAACGCGCCTGACTGACTATAACGCGAAGGAGAAAATCCATGACGTCTTTTCGCGGTTTTAAAGTAGATTCGCTCAACGGAAGTCGAGACGGGATGGAGAGAGATAACAGCGGCGACGACGAGTAGAAATCGCGCGCGCGCTCGTAACCCCAAAATAGTAGCGACCGCACCCCGACCCAGTCACCCTCGGGCGATTCGCGCGACCCCAATAACAACAGCACAAATCCCGTTAGATAGCGATTCGCGCTTACTCTCCCGCGATGGATACTGTAGGTGTAGGCATAGGGAAACGAAGCGTTGTGTAACACCTGCGAAACACAGCAGAGCGAAGGCGCACGCGAGGCGAGCAAAGGGTA
>JASAMZ010004983.1:0-33176 GCA_030248115.1 Linhomoeus sp. GSCO2_2 | reverse complement strand
CCCACGTACATACGGAAAGAGCAAAGTGTACATCGACAAATAACATTTGCATTGACAGACAGTTGTTTTTGAAAGAGGGTTCGATTTGCATCTACAGTACAAAAGAGTGAAGAAGAAAGCGTAGCCTATGGGTGTATCGTTTACGATCAGGCAAAATCCTAGAGTTCTTCAACCATCACTGCTCGTTGGCAACGGAGACGAAGAGGTGTTCCACCGAGGTCTGGGCGATGGAGAACTCTTCTACCAGGCCGTCCTCGATGAGTCGGTGGGTCAAGCCGAATAACTCGGACAGCTTCTTGTCTGCCATGGCGACCTTGAGCTCCATGTAGGAGGAGCGCTTCTCGATCCACTCGACGTCGCCGTAGGCGCTGCCGAATCGCGCCTGCACCTGCTCGGGGTCCAGCAGCGGTCCCAGACGCAGCTTCAGACTGTAGCTTCTGCCGAACTTCTCCTGCAGCTGCTGGGTGCGCAGCACGGACCTCATGGCGCCGTTGACAAGAATGGCGATCTTCTGGGCCACCTGCTCCGCCTCCTCCACGTAGTGAGTTGTGTAGACGACGGCGGCGCCGCTCTCTCGAGCTTCCGACACGAGGCGAACCACCGCCTGACGCGCCTTGGGGTCGATACCGGTGGTAGCTTCGTCGATGACCAGAAGGTCGGCGCCCTCGTTGAGCATGGCGAGCGCGAAGTTGAGCTTGCGCTTGTTGCCGCCCGATAGATTCTTGCTCGCCTTCTCCGCGTGGATCTGCAGGTCGAGCTCCTGGAGCAGTCTGCCAACGATGCGCCTCTTCTCCGCCGCAGTCAGACAAAGTAGACTACTGAACAGCTTCAGATGCTCCGCGGTTGTCAGCAGATCAAACAGGCTGTTATCTTGCGGGCAGTAGCCGACGTTCTGCAGCTTGCCGTAGCGGCTCTGCCATATCCGCTGTCGGTTGACTTCGACGCTTCCTCCGTTTGGTCGTTCTATGCCAGAGAGTATGCGTTGCAGCGTGCTCTTTCCGGCCCCATTTGGACCCAGCAACCCTACGCACTCGCCCGGGTTCAGACCCAAGGAGATGAGCTTCAGTACGACATTACCGCCGTACCGCTTCTCCACACGCTTCGCTTTCAGAATGTACTCTTTGTCGTCGGCAAAGACTTTGTGGTCTTCGTAGCTGACGTCTGTATCGTAGACCGCTTCTGGCGCCTCGACGTGTTGATCCCCTTCGACGTGTGGCTGAACTGATGACGCCTTTCGCAGGCTGGGGAACCCAACTCTTGAGAGAACCTCCTTCTCGCCGCCGACTATAGCAACAAGAAGTAAAACGGAGCAGAGAGAGGCGCATGCGAAACGCCACCAGACAACTCCGACGAGCCACGACAACTCTTGCGGTTGGTCAACCGCGAGGAGGGAGAAGACCACGGCTGATCCAAAGTAGTGTGGCAAAACGCTCAGCGCCAAAGTGAGGTAGAAATACCAGGCTTCGCTAGAGAATAGATGCTTGGCTTTCATTTCCAGCAGCCAGGCCAGCGCGAAGCTGCCCATGGATATGTAGAGGAAGGTGGCCATCGCTCCTTGGTGTCGTTTCGCCGAGAAGGACATCCAGTAGCAAAGTAGGACGGAGTTGACGAAGCACACCACGAGTGCCGCCGTGAAGACGAGCGTTGAGGGCCAGCTCGAGTGGGCCAAATCCAGAAAGGCCTTCTTCCCCCAGAAGAGAGCTCCCGCGAGGAGGGCGGCGCCGACGGCGAAGCTGACGTCCCATATCGAGTGGACGGCCCAGTAGGACGCCCTGCTGACGCTGCTGAAGAGCAGTAGCTGCTTCAGTCCGTCCACTCTTTCAGTCACCAGCTGGCCCAGGACCGCGGCCGCCAGGAGGCAGCAACTCAGTGGGATCAGTATTCCCAACTGAAACGCTTCGTCCATGGTGTCCCCATTGACGGGATGACGACTGGCGGGCTCCATGTTGAACTCTTCAGTGGTGGCCCGTAGAATGAGCGGCGCGCTGTGGTTGTTTTGCCAGGCGCCGGTGACGAAGTAGCCGTTCAGCAGCACGGAGGGCATGTGTCGCGAGTTCTTGTGGTGCCATAGGCGCCAGTCGTCCTCCGACTGATCCATCCTTCCAGCCCAGATAACAACGACTTCTCGGCTCTCCTCTGAAGCTTGGCTGTGTTGGATTCCTCCGATCAGTGAGGCGTAGCGGCGTTTCAGAAGCTCGTTTGCTATGGACTGGCTTGAACTCCCTTCGATGAGAACGAGATGTTCGTCCGAAGGTAGCGGAGTTACTTCAGCTTCTCTCAAATCGTCCGGGTCGCTGTTTTGGCAGCCGTGACACCCGCAAGTCATGAGCTCCTGCCTGTAGATCAAATGTTTCCCCAAAACTGCGCAGCTTGCCTCTTTCGGCTCTTCAGCACACCTTGCACCAAAACCCACGTCAGTCAGCCATTTCAGGAACTCGTTGTCATCGATTCTACCTGCCAGACCTTTATTCTCCGGCGCAGCTGTAGCTTTTGCGTCGTCGTCTTCATCAAATCCGAAGAAGTCGCCGAAATAGTCGTCTTCATCCGTCGTCTCCATCTTCTGCTGTTCGGCGAAAAAGATGAAGTTGGGGCGGTACTCAGTATAAGACGCTGTCATTTCTAGTGCACCCGTGGAGATGGTGTACTTGTTCAGCGTCGAGTGCCGCAGCGCTAGGTACTGAACTGCAAGAATTGTCAGCAGCGCCAAAGCAGGACCCAATAGCTGCGTCACGGGCTGGCCGACTCTGCGCCTCGCCAGCGTGGCTTTCAACCAGAAGAGGGCCATAATCTGGATGAGAGCGGACGGCTTTCGTCGTACACGGCCTCGATCCTCAACCAGTTCGCTCCGCGTGGCGACGCTCTTTCGACGAGCAGAGGGTCTGTGCGCCGAGTGCTTCTCCCTCCTCTTGTCGGCCTTGTCCGTGATCGAGAGGAAGACCTCTTCCATGGTGGACTCGTTGACCGTGAAGCCGGATATCGTCTCCTTGTCCTCCAGCTTCTCCAAGTACTGGAGCGCGTGCACCACCTCGTTCTGCTTCATCAGCTCCAGGGGCATGCTGAGGACCGTGGACGAGTTGCTCGACTCCTTGATCTTCGTGACCGACGCCTTGGAGCTGACCATCCGCTGCTTGGTCTTCTCCACGTTGATGGGGCCCTGATGCTGGAGAGTGACGCGGAAGCCGCCGCCGTACTTGGCCTTGAGGTAGGCGGGCGTGCCGAAGCACTGGAGCTGGCCGTGATCGATGATGGCGATTCGGTCGGCCAGGATGTCCGCCTCCTCCATGTTGTGGCTGGAGAGCAGCAGGGTCGTCTTGGACTTGTACTTGAGAATCACGTCCCAGATGGCCCTTCTCGATTGGGGATCGCAGGCCGAGCAGGGCTCGTCCAGAATAGTAATCTCTGGACTGCCCAGAAAGGCGAGCGCGATGCTTAGCCGGCGCTTCAGACCGGTGGGCATGTGCCTAACCGAAGTGCTTTGCTGCTTCAACTCGGACAGCGTCATGTTCTCGAACATTTTCTGCGAGTGCGCCTCCAGGTGGGCCTTCGAAACGCCTTTGAGCGCCCCAAAGAACTGCAGGTGCTCCGCCACGGTCATGGAGGGGTAGATGATGTCGTACTGTGGACAGTAGCCGATCTTCTTCTGTAGTTTCGAGGTGGTCGCGGCGGTCAGGTGGACGCCGTTGATGGAGACGCTGCCCCTGTCGTGCTTCAGCATTCCCGTCAGGATGTTCAGCGTCGTGCTCTTCCCCGCGCCGTTGTGGCCGAGGAAGGCGGTGATTTCGTTCTTGTAGAAGGCGACCGAAAGCCCGTCGACAGCGGTTGTCTTCCCGAACGATTTCGTCAGCCCACTGATGTCGATGCCGACCGCCTTGTCGATCGGCACGGCTTGATAGTCCGCTTTGAACGACTCCTTGTGCTTGTCGCCTTCTTTGCTGTCGCTGTCTGCCCGCTGTGTAGCTCTGTAGTAGCTCGGCTGCAGAAAGAAGTAGGCTGGCAGTTTGGTACCGTACTTGCCGGGAGAGATGAAGTCGAGGTAAAAGGCTATGAGTGGCAACAGGACCAGTTGAATGGCCAAATAGATTAACATTTCTCCAACTCCATAGAGCCGATCTTGCTCAAACGGACTCTTGAACAAATTGTTGATTCTGCTTCCGTCTTCTCTTTCCCAGGCGAGCAGGTAGCCCAATCCAATCTGGGCCGCGACGCTGGGGTGGAGCAAGGCGCCCACCCTAGCCAGCAGCGCTCTGTTGGTGAAGCCGACGACGGGCAAGAGGTCGAACCACTGGGGCAACAGCCAACCGGCCAGCATGAGCAGCGCCATAGCGACTCCCGCCTTGGTGGAGCTCTCGAAGAGGCTGGAGACGAAGAGGGAGAAGCAGACGACGGCCACGCCGTAGCCCAGGAACAGCAGAAGCACAAGCGCCGCTGAAGAGCCATCGAGGAGCGGCGTCAGGTAGAAGCAGAGGAAGGCGGCCAGAGAGATGGCGAGAGTGAAGCTGGCGCCGAAGAGGAACCACGCCAGCTTCGCTTGGAGCCGTGACACGCCGGATGCGAGGATGACCTGGAACAGTCCCTCCGCCTTCTCGTAGGAGATCTCCACGGCCAGCGTGTAGGCGATACCGAAGTAGCCCAGCGTCAGCAGGAGCGAGCTCACGTAGGCTGCGAAGGAGTAGGGAGCCGGATCCTTCCGACAGCGCGACGGGAGCAGTTTGATTTGAAGGTCGACGTCCAGAGGTCGCCCTATATGCTTCTCGACGAGGGCGGACTCCAGCAAACTTTGCAGGACTAAAGATGCACGACTGCCACGAAATCCTCTGTTGATTGTGAGGTGGTATGACGACCTGCCTTCGTCCAAGCCAATCACACCCCAGACCAGAGCACCCTCTTTTGGCGACTGGGTCCTCACGTATTCTATGGCCGCTGCGTGAGACGCGAATCCCCGGGACCTGTTGTCGAGCGTCGGGTAGCAGCGACGCAGAAGCTCATATCGTTTCGAGAACTTCCTCGATTTCGACGCATGTGTTGAAGAACCGTTGCTGTCGGGGCTCTCCGACTGCGGTGGCAAACCGATTCTCATCCTTTTCCGCGTCTTTATGCCGAGTTCTCTCGCTAGCTTTCTTACTCCAATTCTCTTGTTCATCTGGTTTGACATGAGGTTAACTACCTGTCTCGCATACGCTGTCTCTGGATAGTAGACCAGCTGCCCCGTGAGGATGAGATCCAAATGAGATACCTGAAAGACATTATGTACTATTATGATATGTGCATTGAGAATAGTATGCCGTTTCGGCTTCACCCGTACCAGTTTGTACTCCACTCTCAGGGTTAGTTCTTTGGGTTTCTCGTCCTGTTCCCCTCCTTCGTCGCCAGGCCCTCCTCCACCTCCGTTACCAGACGGTAACACCGGGCTTGCGGGCTTGTCGCTCCAACAGAACGGCCATTCTTCCTCTTTCTTTCGCTTCTCCGGATCCTTGGGCATCTTGAGGTCGCAAAGCTTTGAATCGTCAGCATCGTCCACGCATCTTGTGAAGTGGTCGTCCTCGCAAAACAGCGTGTCTAGGAGCTTCTCCGAGCTGCTCGGAAACAGGTCGAGGGCGGCGTGATCGCAAGTCTCGTCGGGCGGATTGAGATAGCCGATTGTCGGCGGCGTGTAGTAGTAGATGACGCCCAGCAAGAGCAGGGGGAACAGCAGGAAGAAGACGGTGCTGTAAGGATGTCTCTTGGACCAAAGGAAGTTCCTCCACAGCAACGCCAAGAGGACGGAAGGCCGGTTGCCGTCGTCGGCCACGACGTCGTCTTCGACCTCTTCAGGCGCAGCTGGTGGAGCTGACGCGGCGTCGTTAGCAGCCGTCTCGCCCGTTGCAGAGGCGGCCGGTGGGGGCGACACCTCGTCCTCGGGCGTTGCCTCGTCGACCATTCTGAAGAAGTGCAGAGCTGTTGTCCCGGCGCACCTTGAATTGATTGGGCGCAAGTTGTTGAAATCGACATGTGAAGACCCTTCAAACGTACCAATTTGACATCGCCGTGGTAACCGTTACCGTAAACAGCAATGCCGACCAACGTCCCAGTAGTAATTAACCGCTCGTTAGTGATTGGTGCCAACAGCACAAAGCACAGTTCGGGCAAATCTATGGAAAATTTGCCCACTGTGACAAAGTCCAATTGGTACGTTTCTTAGAACAACAAAACTTAACTAAATACATTAATGGCTACATAGGTTCATAGGTATAAGATAGTACACGCAAAATAACATCATTTAAAGCGAGAAACAATGATAAAATGTTTGCTTCTGCACAAATGGCGTCCATTGAATAGTTAATGATTAAGTCTTCTGTTAATACTTCTATAGAATTAATACAATAATGGTTAAACAGTTTAATTTCGTTAACTTATGCATATTGTGTTAATACATCAATAGCTTAAAGATATCTCTATAATCAATAAAGTATTTCAGAATCGTCAATATAGGTACAATATAGGTATATAATATAGGGTAGCTGAATTGCTGCCGTGTTCTGCTACATACATTCGTGGCAAATGGATCAGCCCATAATTCTGTACTCGCCTTCCTTCTCCTCTTCAACACAGCAACGCTGACCTAAGCAATGCAGCTATGATCTCAATGCAGCAATGAAGCCAATACATCCACCAGTTCTCAGGCATCAATTGGGCTGCAGCTAGGAAAACTGCTTCTCCAGGGCGGTTGTCAGGCGTTCGCGTATTCGAGTGTAGGAAGGGTTCTTCGCCTGGTTGACGTTTTCCCCGGCGTCTTCCGCGTGATCGTAGAGCTCTATTGCTGCCGCTGGCGTCGCCATCCACTCTGCGCGCTTTCGGCGCTCGGACCAATTCGTGTTCAGTCGTCTCCACTCCGTGTAACGATAGCGCTCGCTTCGAACGCTGTAGCCCATGTAGCGGATGTCGTGGTAGCGCGGCTCGTCGCTGTTCATCTGTGGAAGCAGCGAGGGCCGGGGGTACTGAGAGAAGGCCATCCGCTTGTTCTCTGCCGAAGAAGCCTTCTGTCCAAGAATCAGCGGAGCCAGACTTTTTCCTTCTGCGCACAGTGTCGTCATTCGGGTTCGGCGTTTGCCCTGAGGGCATGGAAGAATGGGTGGAAGGCCGGCCAGATCTACCAGCGTGGGAAAGACGTCTACCAGCTCGACCAACGTTTCGACGGTCTTACTGGACGCCGGCTGGTTACGGAACTGTGGAGGCAGGCGGACTATCAAGGGAACTCGCAAGGCGACGTCGAAGTTGCTGTATTTGGCCCACTCGCCGTGCTCCCCCAACGACCAGCCTGCAGAGAGCGACAATCGGCGGGTTATGGATTTTAGATGGCGTTGCACTTCTTCAGACTAGACAAAACAGAACCAACCGTGGTCGGAAGTAAACACAACGATGGTAGAATCCGCGAAATGCTCTTTGTCTAGCGCTCGCATAATTCGGCCGAACTGATCGTCCATATATCGGACGCTGGCGAAATAACTCTGACGCACCAGTTTCTAAACGTGATTAAATCCCACTCATTGAGGGAAGTTTGTGAATTCAGAATTCATCTAAGCTAAAGAAAACTGAGTTCACGTTACATAAGTATTAAGGAAATCCAAAATTGAATCAAATTAAACGGGTTATAACAGCACGGTATACATACATATATACAAATTAAATGAAATACAATAAAGTCAATAAAATAAGATACATCAGATGAGATTAAGATACTACAAAATGAAGTTTCCTTCACCTGAAACAACTCGGGCAGAGGGCCGTATGGAAAGCTGACGTTCAGCAGCTTGACGTCGTCTCGTTTCCATAAGTCTGTCCAAGGGTTCCAGGCGACGTCAGGCAGTCGTGCACTGATGTCTGTGTTATTGGCCAGCTCCACAGTCGATAGTGGGACATACTCTGAAGTGGAGTCACTTGAATTGACGGTGTTAAACGCACTGGCCGCAAAGATGCGAGCAAACCTTTGTATGGCGCCGGGTACTTCAGTGGGACGTGTGGTTTGTGGAAGCCGACGGCTAGAAAGAACGATTGCTCAGCTATCGTTGTATTTCGCTTGGCAAACTCTTTCAAGAACTGGACGGCTGCATCGGCCGTTTGGATATCGGGTAGTGTCCCCTCTGGTTGGGACGTCAGATCCACGGGACAAACGAGGTTTCTGCCAAGCTTCTCCGTTGAGTCAACTGGACAAACCTGCACGGAGTGAGCGGCTATGTCAATTGCCGCTATCGGGCTTTCACGTTAAGTTGTTGCGTCACCTTTGCTGCGCGATATTTCTCGGTCGAGGGATGGAAAGGCCTATCCGACCAGCTGAACGGCCAGTCGCAGTTTCCGCCAGACAGTTTGCCTCAAGCATGGTAACAACGTCCGCTACCACGCTTGTCCAATTGCGCCGACTGTCCCTACTTTCATGTAAGACAGGACATTAATGTACCTACCAGGGTGGAATACTTTGCCGAAAGACGCAGTATGGTAGTTGCCAGTTTCTTTGAAGTACTGGGGTAGGGTGGTAAAGTTTGTCTTGGCTCCGCGATAAGAGACGTTTCTCCAGTATGCCTGTCGATTTGCGAAGACATTCAGCGTGTCTGGCCGGCGACTTGTCAGCGTGGAAGTTCGACTTGGACCGCACAACGCCAGCTATGATTGAGAAAGAAAGCAAGAAGGCGAGTAATTTGGGCCAAATAAAATTAAATGAGGTGAATCAAAGGAGTTAGCAAGCAAACAAGTTTAACCAACTTGAGTCAATTTAAATAATTAAATTAAATGAAATTAACTTAAAATAAATTAGCTCAAATTAAATTAAATTAAATTGTATTAAATTAAATTGAATTATATTAAATTACATTAAATTATATAAAATTAAATTATATTAAATTTTACTAAATTTTATTAAATTAATTTATTGATTAAATTAGTAAAAGTAAATTATTAAATAAATTAAATTAGATTAAATTAAATTAAATTTTATTAAATTTTATTAAATTAATCTATTGATTAAATTAATAAAATAAAATAAAATTAAATTAAATTAAATTAAATTGAAATAAATTGAATTGTTTTAAATTAAATTAAACTGAATTGAGTTAAATTAAATATATTAAATTGAATAAAATTAAATTAAATTAAATCAATCAAATTAAATTAAATTAAATTAAATTAAATTAGCTTAAATTAAATTAAATTAAATTGTATTGAATTAAATTGAATTGAATTATACTAAAATACATTAAATTATGTTAAATTAAATTATATTGAATTTTATTAAATTTTATTAAATTAATTTATTAATTAAATTATTAAATAAATTAAATTAGATTAGATTGGATTAAATTAAATTAAATTAAATTTCAGGAAAGTTCCCCCCTGTTGGGGGGTAAGGACAGGTGAATTTGTTCGCCCTAAAGAAGACTGATGATGAACAGGCTGTGTATCTCAGATGACTTCGGGCCCTCTACTACACGAACAAATTCAGCGTGCTCTGTTCACGCGCAAGGCGCTTATCACGTGCGCACAACGTACACGCGGAGTACGCTATCTACCACTATCAAAACGTGTGTGCTTCAGTGCCTGCCACCGCATCTCACACAACACAATGTCTGCACTCAGCGCAACGCGAGGGCGGCGGACCCCATGCTCTAACCCCCACTTTGACCGCTCAACCATGCACGCAAGCAGAGGGCTTCACATGCTAACAGAGCTTCTGGAGGTATTAACGGTGGTAAATGCACATTCTGCACTAATGCTGGGTAAGCGCTTTGCAGTACACACACAAACGACAAACAAAGAGACCCGTAATTTGGTGAGAGTTGGGCACCCATATACAGAGCACGCTGAAGTTGTTCGTGTAGTAGAGGGCCCGAAGTCATCTGAGATACACAGCCTGTTCATCATCAGTCTTCTTTAGGGCGAACAAATTCACCTGTCCTTACCCCCCAACAGGGGGGAACTTTCCTGAAATACACACCCTGTCCATGTCCACAGAGTGGACACCTTGGGGGGCGGGGGGGGGGGGGGGGTGGGGGCGCAGAGCAGGTTTGTTGAGAGGCGACATAGACAGGTCTGCTTTGAAAGGATTGCTGTTGTAGGTGTGGGGACACAGACAGGTCTGGCCACAGGAGGTTGGATGCACAGACAGGTCTGGCCACAGGAGGTTTGATGCATGGACAGGTCTGGCCACGGGGTTGCGGCACCGACACGTGTGGAAAGTTTGACGTCGACTACGAATTTCAGGTAAAATCCGGTAAATGAAACCTAAATCGCAAAACTAACACCAGATTCGTGTTCTGCGTCCTCGGAAACCCCGGAAACAACTGTCAACTCAATTTTTAAAACTCGGTCCCAGGACCCAAAATTTGACCCACCGGGCGCCGAAATCAGACAAATGGCAGCCCGAATCCCGAAATAAACACCGGATTCGTGTTCTGTGTCCTCGGAAACCCCAGAGACAACTGTAAACCTGATTTTCAGAATTTGACCCCAGGACCCAAAATTGACCAACCGGGCACTGAAATCGGCAAATGGCACCCCGAATCCCGAAACAAACACCGGATTCGTGTTCAGCGTCGTCGAAAACCCTTGAGGGCGGCCCCGGATCTGTACTCGACCAGACTTTTGTCACCACGTAACTTTTTACTGGGGTGACTTAGAAAGATGAAATGTTTTACACATTTATTCACCCTATGGTGGTCTAGACCGGATCACTTCGATTGGCGCCTCAGCCTGCACCATTGGAGCTCGGCGTAAGTGAGCCGAGATCCGCGCGCGTACCGGATCTGACCTTTGTGCATCCATATCTCAAGAACCAAACAACCTAGGCGGATGAAATGTGTTACACATTTATTCACCCTATGGTGGTCTAGACCGGATCACTTCGATTGGCGCCCCAGCAAAATTATGGCCTGCGTTATACGATCTTTGCTCATCATTGTGGAGCCTGAGGACTCGTCCAATCGATGGGTCCTCTGAAGCTCCAGTCGATCCCCCTGAAGCTCCAGGCACCAGCGAGCAGCGCCCCCAAGCGGCCAGGGAGTGAAACTCCAGGTCTCGAGCGGAAAACTACCGTAACCCAATGCGTATTTATCAGTTGCCCACGCACCGCCCACGCAACTGGCCACGCCCACGCACGTAGCTGTAAACAATCTCGCCCATCTACATAAACTCCAGTCGGCAGCCATTTCTACCCAGTTTGGACAGTAGAGTTTTCCTGCTTCCCCACCAATCATGTCGACATTGGAAGTGAAGCGACTTTCCCCCTTCTCGGACTGCTACAACGTGTGCAATGCAACCACCCACTGGGACGACATCACCGACGCCCTCGTCACCTCCACCCACAAGCCCATTCTACTGGACAACGGCCGCTACTACTGCACCATCTGCAGTCTGGCGTTCGTTTCCATTCACTACTTTGTTACGCATCAGAAGGGCACCACTCATCGCTACTACGCTCAGAACAACGGCGAAGACATGCCAGAGAGCGAGAAGAAGATCCTAGACGACGACGAGCTGCTTCTTTGTGCTTGTTGTGGAGGGTATGACCCTTGAGTGATATGTCGACTGAATTCGCAACTCGTGTGGAAGGCGTGGGCTACAGTTACTCTTCGAAATTCTGGGATTCCCTGATTGCCAGCATTGATTGGCCGTCACCATCGAAAGGAGACGCGCTGACTCTGTGTGAACTGCAATACAACGCGGAGTTTGATCCCCAACGGACAATGATCGAATCCGACGATTCCTTTCGTGGTTACACTCAATTCGGCAGACACTTGCTCGGTGCCAATTTCCCCATACCCATCCAGTTGTGGTCCAACACACTGGCCAGTCCTTTCCACGTGTACGGAAGGGTGATTCACAGATGCTATCCATGGGCCGCAAAACTGGATATTTCTGGAGTTCAGGTTGCCTTGGTGGAGCTGGAGGGTTCCAATGGTCGCCCCTTAGGCCACTTTTGCATGTGGTTGCGTCAGAAACTTTGCGAGAACGGGTGCGTTGTTCTCTATGGAAAGCAAAGAAGCGCGGAATTCTTGGAGAACCGTTGTGCGGCCTGTTATTTAAGAACACATTTTGGTTTCGACTTGAACATGTCCAAACACGTTTGCGTGGGCGAAGAGGGGCTTGCACAGATCGTTTGGAAACGGTGATCATTCACTCTTCACCAATGCCACTTCTGCCTTGTATTGTTCGTCGTAAATCATCGAGTCGCGAATTTGAGTGAGTAAACGGCCCAGCAGATTTCGTCCCGGTAACTCGCTGACACTTTTAATTGATCTCGACTCTTCCAAAGAGACCCCTCCACCCCACACCATATCTCGCTGACCGGCGGCTTCCACCAGTAGAGTACCGTGAGTCATGAACAAAGCCAGTCGAAGGGACCGATTCTGGGTGTACTGTAATTAGCACATTTAAAATTTGAAATGGCAAGGCCCGGTTTGACGGTACCTTGTGCAAATTGGCGCGCGTCATGGCCTTCAGAGCAGCGCCCGAATCATACCATGTACTAATATTGCTCTTTCCAACCGCCCTGTTGCCCAAACGTTTCGCCTCGGCGGGATTCTGGGTGTTCAGAATCCGTTCGGCAACTCCCACATTGCCAAAATACACTGAATCGTCACATTTTACGGATACAAGAGTTTGAGAGAAAACACACGACTTACGCGATTTCCTGTAGGCGTAATAGTGCTCTGTAGTGAAGAACCGTTTGTTGTCAATTGATAGATTCTCTACAGAGCGGAAGTTTGAAAAGGGGAATTTAGCAGTGTAGAAGAACGTGAACTGATTCATATCTCAAGAGAATGCCCAACTCCTGTCACTTAAGCAGTCACACAGATCGGGTGTTTATCACGCCCACGCAAATCACCACATCTTATTGATTCTCATCAGTCGCCTTCTCTTCCACCGGCTCCACTGGCGCCTTGAAATGAAATGATGAAACTACCACCTACATACATGTAGGTGCAGTATGCCGTAGCCCAAACCTTGTTGAGAAACTCTGTCTTGAACGCCGGCACCGTAGAGGACAGCAGGTCGAAGAGCTGATTCTGACCGTAGTCACCCAGATATTTGACAATGTTCGCCTTGCGGCGGTGCGTTTTCCCCAGGGATTCAATCGACTCGGCCTAAATGCACTACGAAAGTGAGAGGTACGATAGCATAAACACACATTAGTTCTCACTATGCAGGACAGGAACCCCTGGTGTTGGTCGTACAACTCTTGCAACTTGATGTCCCCCTGTCTCACACCGTCGATCGTTAACACACGAAATGCCATTGTCTCTATTGCTCGGGACACGTGTTTAGTGATTCTCAGAGGAGTTTTCTTGGTCGGATAATCCTTCAGGAATTTGTCAATTTCGACCAGCGAGAATTTGATCGACTCGAGCCAATAATCGGGCAACTCTCGCGCTTCTTTGTGCTCTCTCACCACTCCTCTGGTGAGAAGACTTATGTCGTACGCCAAGTTGTTCAGTTGTGCGCGCGACATCGTGACTGGCGTTAAAATACCACAAATCTCCCACTAAATACGGCGATTTGTGTGGGTGGATATAGTTTATAGATTGGGTAAACAATACGTGATCACCGGATGTGGGTAGGTATACAATATCACTGGGATAAATCACGCGGAACTTGAGGCTTGCTGCTCTTGTTGTTGGTCGCCTCCCCCTTCAGCGCTTCGCTTTGCCACTGGGAATCTGTTGTCAGTGGCGATTGGCATTCCACTGCTGTGCAGGTGGATCTGCAAAGCCGGAGAACGTGATGCAGTCTTTGGGCTACTCAAACTTAACATGGCAACCACCTACTGAACAAACAACAGGGTGGGATTTGGTTCTGAGCAATTTACCTGTACGTGAAGGCCGGTCTTGCCGCCCACTTCAGTGTTGAACTGGCGCACCATTGCTGCTGAGACGTGCAGGTGCTCCTTTGTTTTCCAAATTTCCGCCAGCGGGTCCTCGCAGGTGGGTATCTCCACCTTCTGGTAGATGACGCCGCCGTGTGGACTGGCAACCAGGATGCTGAACGCGCACTCTCAAACAATCAACGTAACATGGTAGAATGCAGAAGCAGTACATGGCGTGGTGCTCAGTGGGTTGTGGAACGTCCAGCAGCGACGCTGTGATCTTGACACTTCCGTCGCTTTGGGTGCGGGCGACGATGCCGATCCACAGCTCACCGGACTCGCCAGAGCGCCTGAGGAGGGACTCTTTGTAGCCAATCTGGAACGATTGCGCACCACACACATGTAGTCTCACAGAATTATGGCGTCATCACGTGTTCCTTGCGTTCTTTTTAAATTGCTCCTCGCGCCATCCAAAATGCGGGGGCAAATCTTTTCGTGGCGCGTCTGCCTGTACGCTAAAACCATGGATAAACTGTATTGGAGGGTGAGGGTTGCTACTAGGACTCACTCTGACTGATTTCAATGTTCTTGTGGGCCGACTTGATGTGTTGTTTCAGATCGCGCGTCCCCACGTGTAGGCTGTCGGTGCCGTCAGCACAGAAGACGCAGGCCAGTGTGAAGTAGCGGCAGCGCTTCTGATGTCCCCCCAGAACACCGTCCTCTTCCATCAGGACTCGCTTGCATCCCGTCTCTGAAATGCCACACGTTGACACCATCCAATAGGCTGTGACATGGTGTAGTATTACTGTAGAAGCGGCAGGGCAGCGGGACGCAGAGTCGCAGATGTTCTTGAAGCACTGAAGGGGTATTCATGAAGTCGGGAACCTGGCACAGTGGACAACGAGTGGCCTGCGCCCCTTCCAGTCTCTCCAGGCATTTAACGCAGACCCAGTGGCCGTTTCTGAGTGGAAAGTAGGCTTGTCATTGTTGCGAACTCAACGCTATACAGCTACGCATCAAGAGGTACTTGCAATTGCTAGAACAGTTCACATTAAATTGTTACAGTATATCTTACGTTAAAATAAAAGTGACTTACTGGCACTGTCTGAATGGACCCGGTCCAATGTTCAGACATACTGGGCACTTGAAAAGCTCGTAAATACTTCCCGTGCAGATGACGTTCCTCGCACTCAGTGGCCAATTGTCGTTGAGAACCTCCGCATTCGAGGCATCAACTAGCGTACTGAGTTCATCAGCGTTGGCCATTTTACCACAGAGAAACTACTAACGTTTGAAAGTGGAAAGAGAAAGGTTTGAGAGAGAACCGGCAATCGAGCTACTTAAATACGTTGCGTGTTTGTTCAATTTGCAGTGGGTGGATTTAAACAATCGTCAATGCAGTGGGTGGATTCAAAACAGTCGTCATTTCCGATTTCAACAGCAAAACAACCGTACGGCGTGACTGGGCGGTGGGGTGTTCAAATTGCAAGGCGTTTACGCCAATCGTGGGAGTCGGTTTAAATTTCGGCGGCCCACGTATTGACGCAAAGGCAAAGTTTGCCATTGTCGAGCCACGCGCTTGTTTGGACCTGATTCAGATCAACAGGACTCAAATTTCAATTGACGTTCCTTCGCGCCTACTCGTTGTTTTGTTTTGACGCATAAACAGCGGCTCTCGTTGTATAAAGGCGGTAGATTTCAGCGGCAAGTTAGTTTCGATCACCACTGCTTTAGAGGAGTATGTACATACTTCTCTCTAGTCTAACCTAAATAATAGTCGCTCCTCTTCTCTAATAGGCGCCCCGCTTTGGCTCTTTCAACTCTCAAATAGGCGCCCCATTGCCGCCTCCTCTAATAGGCGCCCCGCTTTGGCTCTTTCAACTCTCAAATAGGCGCCCCATTGCCGCCTCCTCTAATAGGCGCCCCGCTTTGGCTCTTTCAACTCTCAAATAGGCGCCCCATTGCCGCCTCCTCTAATAGGCGCCCCGCTTTGGCTCTTTCAACTCTCAAATAGGCGCCCCATTGCCGCCTCCTCTAATAGGCGCCCCGCTTTGGCTCTTTCAACTCTCAAATAGGCGCCCCATTGCCGCCTCCTCTAATAGGCGCCCCGCTTTGGCTCTTTCAACTCTCAAATAGGCGCCCCATTGCCGCCTCCTCTAATAGGCGCCCCGCTTTGGCTCTTTCAACTCTCAAATAGGCGCCCCATTGCCGCCTCCTCTAATAGGCGCCCCGCTTTGGCTCTTTCAACTCTCAAATAGGCGCCCCATTGCCGCCTCCTCTAATAGTCGCTCCTCTTCTCTAATAGGCGTTTCTTTCAACACCCAAATAGTTGCGCCGTTTTCGAATGGTCGCTCCATTGACCACTTAATAAGTATGCCGCTTTGCAATAGACGTTCCGCCCACTGTCCTTAGGTTACGGTAGCAGTCGAGTAACACTGTGCAGCGACTCTAAGAACCAGAACTTTTCAGAACTCTGCCACTTGCGACTTCTACCGACCCGAAATGAAGCTTTTTGTGTGAGTCATCATGTTTTTCATTGTGACTTTTTGTGTGATTCATTCATGTGTTCGTATAATGTGCTGGTCCGTATAATGCGTATAATCGTAAAATGCGTGTAAGGCGCCACCTGCGTATTTGCACATTACAGGGAGAAACAGCAGGAGATCGGCCGCCAAGTGGACGCCATTAGGACGGCCTTGGGGGACGACATGTACTCCAAGACCGTCTACTTTGTGTCAGAAGCTGGCACGGCCGACGTCCTCTGCAGCCTACTCTGGGAGAGGAAACACAAGCCCGTTCTGCTGCACGATGGCCTCTCCGTGCGTCAGTACCAGCAGGGCTACGACCGCTTCCGACGAGATCCGTTCTCGACGGTTAGTGACAAGTTTTGTGATTTGCTTTGGTCGGATCGGAACTGGGATTTTCCAACTGTGGGATGGTGATCGGGAATTGGATCGGGCGTGGGAAATGGGTCGGAATCCAGCACGAACTCTGCTTGTGACTTGATTCACATGTTGTTGTCAACCCTGCGGGACACTGTTTAGGTCCTGATCGTGGAGGGGGAGTGGCCGCTCTGGGGGGCCGGAAGCTACACCACCCCCATCAAGAGCATCGTCCACTGGAACGACCCCAGCGGGGAGGAGGACCTCTGCAAGCGGTGGGCCATCATGGAGGACCGCGCCACCGGATGGGAGGTGCTGGCGGCGGCCGAGCAAGCGATCCATGCCCCCAACGTCCCTCCCACTCCCCACAAGCCGTTGGTATTCGGGGACGGCTTTCCCACTAACAGCTGAGGAGAGAGAGACTGTCTAGATCTGGGGAATTGTTTGTACACTGATGTTTTGACAATCGTCGCGGAATTGTTTATTTATTGTACAAAGTTTCACCGCCCCTAGAATGAAATACAATCACCTAGTTTACTACGCACACAACTCGCCTATAAGAGTGAGCCGTCGTCGTCGAGACAGTTCACTTTGGCACGATGGAGAGCGAGTTTTCAACCCCCATGGAGTATGTGATTGTGAACGAACTCGAGACCACAGAAGCCCGTTGCTTGGCTGAGCAGTTGGCTGACGACAGGCACTCCACTCTCGCCACGATTATATTTGAAGCGAAAAGGTTCAATATTGAATTCAATATTCATACCAATGCAGTGAAAACACCACATGAGATCTACTATGAAGGGTTGGGTGGTGAATCGAATGAGATCAAGCTATGGCCATTTCTATCTACCACCTTCAGGTGCGAACTGTGTGGTGTCTGTATCATTCTCCCAATTCTAGGGTACGCGTTATGCTTCAGACCCGTCGAGTTCGCCCTATTGCAATTGTCGCCAGGGGAAAGTCTGGAGAGCGCCGTGGTTTGGGCGCAGTGCGTGCTTTCTCCGGGTGGCAGATTGCTCGTCTGGGCGGACGACGCCACCATTAGTGCTCTCTTTGAGTGCGCCGCGAGAAAGAAATTTCACCTGCGCCTGGTCACGTTGAGCGCCTTGCGCGATGGCAAGCGAGTGACAGTTTTCAAGCGGTGCTCTAGTACTTAGTGTGTCTCATTTGGTCACCTTTATCACAAGACTTCCACAGCACAAGTATGGGACGGTGATTGAGACGTCGCTGAGGGTGAATTCCTCCTCAATTTCATTGTTGTTTGCAATCGCCACCTTTGTTCTGTCGCCGTTCGACGAGATACGAAACTGTAGCGACTGATTTCCACCGGCGACACTGCAAGCGTGACATACCGTATTCAATTGTTGGGAGTGGAATGAACGCTCACCTCGCTTCCACGTGTCGTTTCAGTCTGGATGCTTCCACGTTTTCCACTGATTTGCTAGCAGCGAACGGCCTCGAAATCTCGATCGTTAGACCGTTTCTTGGCAGCGGTTGAAAGCGTCGCAAAATGTCACGCACTAGAACGTCATCTCCTTCTTGACTCAGATCGCTAGTCGTGCCAATCGTTAGGTATGGCCAAAGGTCGTATCTGCATTGGGTGACAACCTGTTTGGAATACGGTACGCATTTGCATAATACGTACCGGTGAGAGCAAATCGGCTTGGAAGTAAACAGCTCAAAGCGGTCGTCCACACGTTTGGCCTTAATTTTGTAAGGGCACGCCCTACGTCTTTTCCAACCCGCAGCGCATCTAGGACCGGCGCAAGTTTGAGTCCACAGGAATATGCAAATCCAATAGACGCACACATACTGTGGATAGAGAATATCTCTTCCAATTCCCTCGGAGAGAGACAATTGCCAAGCATTGAGAAATTCGTCCAATTCCTCCGCCTTCACAAACCCCATGCACCTTGTTTCGTACTCAGCGCGAACAGAAATTGGTTTTTGTGCATCCATATCACTGTAGCAATAGTGAGTAGCATAGAGGTTACCCGGGTTATTTATAATAGGTCCGTAATCAACGAGTATCATATTTCAGTGGTGCGTGGGCGTTCCCCCATCTAGTAACCGCAGCGGCGAAGGCTGGTCTCGACGAGCTCCTTGCTGATGGTCTTGTTGTCCATCTGGCTGATGGTCTCTTTCAGCACACTCTCCAGAAAGCCTCGCAACGCCACTTTGGCTTCCTGCAACGCGGAGCGACGGCATTCAAAGAAGGGAGCACAAGCCACACACCTTGCTTATGGCCTTGGTCACGTGCTGGCCGATCTGTCGCTGCAAGGCTGGCTTGTTGATGACGCCCTTCATAGAGGTCTTCTTGCCTTGGTCGTTCGCCATTTTCTCCCTCTTCTGTCCACCCTTTGCTTTGGCTTTCTTTGGGCCTCTTGGCGTTGTCTTCTTGCGCCTTCGCGACTCCTCCACAACTTCGCCGCGGTTGGATTCGGGGGCGGCAAATTCGGTACTTGTCACTTTGCTAGCCATTCTGCGCGAGAGAAAGTGCTTTCGGTGGCGAATGAATAGAATCAGGAGTAGTGCGCCGAGGCCTGCTGGGCCGCTTAAATAGGCACAAAACAACTCCATAAACTTGCAGTTGAGTGGGCCTCGAGATTCTCCAATGTCCACAAACTTCCGCTTGTTTGCCTTGTATCACCGGAAGTTTGGTGCGTAATTTATAAACATTTGGTAGCAAGGCGAGATTCATTTGTTCACTCCATAAACTTGGATGTCAACCCTCCAATGTCCACTAACAAGCTCCCACTCGTTGTTGTCTTGAATCACCGGAAGTTTGGGTGGATGTAGGTGTGATTTATAAACAAATTTGGCGACTATAAAGGTTAGGCGAGGTTCGTTCGGAGGTCATTGTCTGGCGAGCGAAAAGTCCTCCACTGTTCAGTGCATAGAAGAGGGAGAATGTCGTCCCAAGACACGCTTCCCATCGCCGACGAGAGCCTGTTCCACCAGACGGACGGTCAGCAGGAGCAGCCGGTCGACAACAACAGCCAGCAGCCGGTCTTCGAGGAGCCGGCCAGAGAGGAGCAGATAGGTGACTGGTTCGACGATTTCTTGTGGCAAGATTACATCTCTTCCATGGAGGCCCCCTCGTTCGAAGAGATGCGCGCTGAAAAGTTGGCCGAGATGCAGAAGGAGGAGGAGGGGAAGCGCCAGGAGAAGATGGAGGCGGTGGAGGAGAAGGAGCGGGAGTCGATGCAGGAGTTCGTGGACCAGTGCAAGAAGCGCGCCGAGGAGGAGAAGCAGAAGGCCATCACCACCTTCGAACTAGAGCAGGTCGAAGACTACGAGAAGCAGAACCACAAGTAACATGTGACGCCCCTACCCTAGGTACATATGTACCACCACTACTCATTTACTCTACCCATTTACTCCCCACATTTCTAATCATGCCTTTATCTCCTGCGTTGAAGCGCAAAATAATCGCAGAATATCTGGGTGATAGTCCATTGGCGTACGGCGATTTTACTCAATTTCTAACCTATTGTCGCGAGTCGTTGGCTCCCCATATAACCACCAGTGAACTGCGAGACTTGTTTGCGGAATTCGTTTTGGCCTTTACACGGCGCCCCAAACGCCAGCTGAGATACGCACGCCGTGTGTTGATTCCTCAGTCTCTAGATCAGGTGTGTGTGTGTTACCATCTGGCCCCAATCGAATGTACACCCACGCGTGCACTAGGTTCAGATCTGGTTCATCGACTGTTGCTTCTTCTCCAAGCCCATCCTCCGAAGCAACCGAATATCAGCGCTCCTGACTGCGTAACTGGCAAAGTAACACTCGCACTTTTCCCAAGTCTCGAAATTTTTCTGCCAGAATCTGCCAGAAATGACCCAAAAAAACCGGTCCACTTAGTGCAAAACCGATCCACTTATTTTAGTGAACCGGTTTTGCATTTTGGTGGATCAGTACGAGTTTTGCACCACTTTATCCGAAGCAGTCTTGCTTTCACTTGATCACTCTTACGTACTCCACTAAGCGGTGTCACGCCATTATTGTCTGAGTCCACTTAGGCCTGATAAACGTGTTTCTAGGCTAAATGGACTAGTCGGCGCTTTCCCTACAGTTACAGTTACAGGGTGATCGCGTCGTTAATTGGCGGTCCACATACCTCTTGTAATGAGTGGAGTAGTTCGTAATCGTTTCAACACACCAAGACAGGGTTTAGTGTCATTGTTGTCTGAATGTTGATGTGGTCCACTTACTTGTTATCATGTCTCCACTTATTTTTTTGGGAATTAGTGGAAGCGTTCGCATATCTCAATCTGACCAGTCCAACTATCGACAAACGAAGGCACGTCCCAGTAGGTGGTCAGCAAACGCGTCCAATGTGGCAAGCTACACACGGTCGAAGTGTTATGTGCTCTTAGTGGAGCGGGACAGATACGCATGTGGAGCGATTTTTCTTGGCTGAAATTAAGTGAACCGGTCTTGCGCCCGAAATTCCCGCCCAACTCTCGGAGACTTGGCGTGTTCCATATTTGGTACGAGTGTTACTTTGCCAGGTAACTTTGTCTCCCTCTATTTAATGCACATAGTACCAGAATGTTTCCCCCTTGCTAGGGCTGAATCGTTGACCCATTTCGTCTTCGTCGAACCAATCCGCGGTCCCACTTTGACGGGGGAAAGAGCCGCCTCAGCTTTTGGCCGTATCATTGAAAGGACCGGTCGAACACCAGCCATTCTCATTTCTGACGCGTGAGTAATACTGTAGAGTTGCGCAATCGAAATGTTGGCAGTTTGGCTTCAGTGGAACCGAATTTCTCTCCACACAATTTGCGGAATTGCTGGAGCGCTACGGAGTTCAACACAGGCTCAATACAAGACCACCCAACAAGTTCGTCGAATTTTGAATTTTGCGCAAAGTTTGAATTTTGCGCCAATTTTGAATTTTCGCGCCATTTCAGAGCATTTTTGGCCGAGTCCACTATCTATTTACTTAAGAAGAGAATCGTTAGCTGGATGCTTCAGAATGGCAATCGAAAGCAATTCCTACCTCATCTGGCCAATTTCACATTAAATTTAAATTTGAGGAAATTGTCTCGTCTCCAGCAATTGGCACCCCTGGACGTGAGTGGCCCATTGTTGCGCTTTCTCATTTCATCAAATCGGTGTCCATTTAGATAAACGCGACCGATCATTGGTGGATTGCAAAAGGATTGAAAGCTGAGGCGGCGAGATGACGACCCGGTCGCTACTGGCGGCAGCTGGCACGTGGTAGCCTGGTCAGAGTGCAGCTGAAACCAGGCCTGCGGTTTGGCGGTGCGACTGCCCCCACGTTCAGTGACGAACTCTATCGTATAGTTCGAGTGGACGCGGAGCGGAACCCACGCCTCTACCAACTGGTCGCCTTGGCCAACGAGCCTCTGGATCGACTCTAGTGAGTGGACAACTGGGTTGCTGGAGTTGCAACACACACACACCCATTGCCTTCAGCTATGGCGCCGAGCTTCGTCTTGTGAAGAAGAGCGATGAATGACCACGTCCCCATCGTTTGCCTATATGTGGATCGGAAGCTGGAAGATTGCAGCGTTGTGGATAACCGCCTGCTCTTGCTTTCCAATTTGAAGATTCCCTCGGATGCCAAGTTTATTAAAATTCACGATATTGAGCTATCATCTGGAGAAGAAGAGCATCTTCTGGGGGAGAAGACAATCTATTTGACACTGTCCGGCATCTCGACAAGTCTACTCAACAACAGGTATCTGCCAGTGGCGGCGGTCCTCCACGAGAACAATGGCGGCTGGATTGCTTCCTCTGGGGCCGACCCACTGACACTGGTCTCCAGCGAACCATTCTACCGAATTGTGATCGGACTTATCAAGTCACGTGCGACCGATAGGAGGGAGAGCAAGGAGGAATGCACCGTGACTTGTGATCAATCAACTGTGACTCAATTCTCGACGAGCTTCTTCTCAGAACGACGAAACTACAAATGCGAAGACGACAGACAACAACTACGACGACTTTCGACGAATTAGAATCTACTTGCGACGGCGCGCTACCGACGGACGGCTACGGATTCGCGGCAGGGAAAGGGCGCGCTTCAGATCACACTCAAGGAAGAATAGAAATAGAACAGCGAGTCGCTCTATAGGCCGACTGACGAGAACTCACAGAAATCACCCCTATATTGCACCGACGACACGTGTATCTACCGTAGCTTCTAAGCTAACTACCGATAACATAAGGAAGTTCAAATTCAAATTATCGATAAATCTGCGGACATAAATTTACGGTAGCACTCTCGTTCAAAAGCAGTAATCACGCGGCGACGCGACATTCCCGGCCGAAAACAAACAAGCGCAACAAAGAACAGCAGAGGCAACTACGACGAAACAACAATAGCAAACGAACAAGTAACACGCAAAGGGCGAGGCTTGACCGGTGACCGGAGGTAGAGGGACTAGGCCGGGGAAGGATCCAGAAGGGGGAAGGTCCACTTGAAGGGGAGGTAACACCAGGGGGAAAGTTCCACAGATCCACAGGGCAGAGGAGAGCTCGAAGGGGTTGCTCCAGTAGATGGACCGGTGGAAACCAGGAGGGAAGCTGCCGTAGAATGACCCATGTCCGACCCAGCCGTAGTAGAAGGGGAAGCCGACGAAGGAAAGGGACCAGAAGCAGAGACGATCATAGAGAATCCCGGGACGACCAATGGGGAACCACAACTCGAGGGCTGAATACTGAGCCAGGGCGACCGAAAGCCAACGAACTTCTCCACGCCACTTAGCTTATACATGGGTGGGGGCCACGGAGGCAGTTTGTTCACTAGCGTACAATGCGATTCGTGCCTGTGTGCTTCGTACAACAGCTGGGAGGAGGCGCGACAGCCAAAGAAGTGCACGAAGAAGGCTCTGACCACGCACCAAAACACGGCGACGAACAACTGCGTCTGCGACGACACTACCGACGTCTGATTCTGCTGAATCTGAGACAACTCGGACTGAGAGCACAGATATCTCTGCTCTGTAAAGCCGCCCTCCCGACTGACGGAGTTTGAAGACAACTGCAAGATCGACGGATTCGAATCGACCGAGTTCACTCTACGAGAACTGAGCGCACTACGATTGCCGACCCCATCATGAATGAGTTTGTGTTCTACCGAGTGAGCGGAATCGACCGTGTTAGAACCGCGCCTACAGTGTTCACCTTCCGAACAAGGAATCAGTGCGGTAGCTACGAGAAACGTTGAAGAGAGCGCGGAAGCACACGAATCAGAGTCGGAGGAGCCGACACTTATTTCAGGCCCGCAGGCGGAAAAGACACTTGACTTGGCTTCACTTTCAACCGAATAGGACGAGGAACCACTACGAGAAACGACTGCCGTAAGAGGCTTAGGAGCGGAGCTGTAAGGGGAGCCATATGCGTGGCTGCTTTTGTATGACGAGGAATCGCTCATCTCGTCTGTGATGGCGCGCACACTAAACGACGCGCAAGTTTGCGGCAACGAGGGGACACAGGGGTCCAGTGGAACAGCGGAGCGGTCGCAACTAGCACTGAATTTGCGCGGAGACGGAGAAATCGAGTTGCTCAGTTGCTCGATTAACTCAACGAAGCTCGCGAATGCCGTTTCAGGCTCATAGAAGGGAACTGCGCCCTTGGAAGTGTACACTTTGTACCCAGATGCGTCACGCGACAAGTCGATTTCAACCGAAGAAACGACGGAGAAGAGACTCTCAATGAATCTGTTTGCGACTTTGCACAAACTAACAGAGCTGCAGCAGTAGATCTCGCGATCACTCAATTTGGGAAGTTCCCCATTATCCGACAACTCGGCGAAACGCGCCTCGAAAGAGATTTCCCGTAACTGAAACACTGTCAAAAGAATCTCATGCCTCTGATTGGCTAGCAGCTCAATGTGCCCTAATAGCTCAGCTTTCGAAACAGAAATATCGCCGTCCATACTTTTCAGTTGCGAATCCATTCAACAATCAATCTCAGATTCATCGAGGAAGGAATAGAAGCCACCGAATCTAATCGCAACAATTCAAGCATTGATCGATTCTCAGAAGCCGCGCAGGAAGAAAGAAACGACAATTCTGTTCGATTCGTGTCGATAAACTACCGCGTTCGTTTCCTGCAGATAAGACACCATATCAAGTCACGTGCGACCGATAGGAGGGAGAGCAAGGAGGAATGCACCGTGACTTGTGATCAATCAACTGTGACTCAATTCTCGACGAGCTTCTTCTCAGAACGACGAAACTACAAATGCGAAGACGACAGACAACAACTACGACGACTTTCGACGAATTAGAATCTACTTGCGACGGCGCGCTACCGACGGACGGCTACGGATTCGCGGCAGGGAAAGGGCGCGCTTCAGATCACACTCAAGGAAGAATAGAAATAGAACAGCGAGTCGCTCTATAGGCCGACTGACGAGAACTCACAGAAATCACCCCTATATTGCACCGACGACACGTGTATCTACCGTAGCTTCTAAGCTAACTACCGATAACATAAGGAAGTTCAAATTCAAATTATCGATAAATCTGCGGACATAAATTTACGGTAGCACTCTCGTTCAAAAGCAGTAATCACGCGGCGACGCGACAGGACTCCATACCTCCAGCGGTTCCCAGATAACCATTCCAAAAGGGGGCAGGTTCCGATGTCTGTTGCGCTATTATAAAAGTGCTTAACCAACCGTATTCACTACCCATTGTGCGCGCGCGAAAATGCCAGAATGCCGAGGAAAGAGAATAGAGTGAAGAGAAGACCAATTCAGCAGCGAAAAACCCGTGCGAAAGCCATAAAATCTCGCAATGCCACCAAAACGCAAGCTCCCCGGAAGCGGGGAGGGCGTAGAAAAGCCCAGTCGCGCCGATAAATCCGTCCTCGCCACCCGCACCATAGAGTTGCGTCCCAACATCACCTACCCCTTCGACCTGGAGAAAGGCTCCACACTCAGAGTGAGCTTCCCCTCCAGTCCCACCATGCTACTCGATTGGCGTCGTAGTCGCCTCTTTGCCACCATACGAGTGGTCAGCGACGATGGATCGCTGCTGAAGGTGTGTGCTTCTGCACTGTGACATGTATGACTGACGAAGCGGCGGCCATTTCAGAAGCCTGAAATGTTCTCCGTGGCCAGCTCTGTGACTAGCTCAATGTGGCGTCGAATCACGGTCTTCTCACAGGTTGTGTTAGTTAGTTAATTTCATTCACTTTCTTTACATGCGACCCATGGATTGACTTCAGGGGCTCTACCAGTTCAGCGAGAACCATAGCCATATGATGAACCACTTTCACAACATCAGTCGCAACGCCAACTACACCAAGGATGTAAGGGTTCTCTTTCCAATTCTCACGACTCCAATCGCACCACTGAGTACTTTCAGGTGCTTGGGCAAACGTCATTCTGGGCCATCGATAGTGAGCCGGTTCATAACCCACTGGGGAAGGAGCAGAACGCCAGAAGAGAATACTTGTCTATGTCACGAGACTGGACCCTGGGCGCTGAGATTCCCGTGGTCGCGCTGCTCCAGCTACGTGATCTGCCCATCCCCACGACGGTCAAACTCGGTTTGGAGTTTGAGTCAGCGGGGAGCGGGTTCAATATCTTCCGAGACGAGAAGGTGGGCAAGTTGAAAGTCCAACTCCAAGACTTCTGGATCCAGGCTGCATTCCTAATCGTCAATCTACGCGTCGGGCGCCCGCTGGCTACCTCCTTCAAGGCTCCATTCAAAAGTTGGTGAAATTTGCATCGTCATCATCCCTGCAGGTTGTCCGCTGTTGCAGACTTCCACATCGTGCAAGTGGAGACCAGCAGCGGCGCCTACAACTGCACCTCGGGCCAAATATTCCTTCCCACAGCCCCGGACAGAATCCTGATCTATTGGACGCCGAGTGATCTGGACGAAAGCCAACTGAAGAACCCCTATCATTTCCAGTTTCAAAACTGCACTTCAGCTGAGGTACAAATTTCAAGGTTTGTGAGTGTGTGTGAAAGTCCGGCGATTGAATTCCCCATAGGCTCAAGTGGACGAACGCCACTACTCAGTGACCGTGGATACCGTCAAGGGTGGCGCAAACCTATACAGTAACCTCCTGAGAGCCCTGGGACCCCAATCGGATGAAGAGGGTGGATTTCCGGTAAGAGTGCACGCCTCCAGTGGATTGTCATGGTCACCTGACCACCACGGTTCAGATCACCAGAGAGCAAATGATCAGCTCGCATGGACTGATCGCCATCGACTGCTCCCTGTCTAGTCGGTTCGACCAGAGCGCCATCGACGTGCCCAGCTCCAGCGGGGCCATGGTCAGCGTCACGACCACCCACAGCGCGGCTCTGAATGACGTCACAATGAATGTCCTGTTCATCTCAACCCTTTTGTTGAATGTCTCCAGTGATAAATTGTCACTTCTCCCATCGTAGCCGTCATTTGCCCATAATGGCTTTTGCCTATTCGTCATTGAAGTTCAAAACTGGCAGCGTCGGCATCATAAGTGGGCCCACTCGCTCTGTTGAGTTCTACGCGACTATTTGTCGGTCTCGTGTGTCTCTTGTGTGTGTACTGTATCGGTTCCAGGGCAAAACTTCGATTCTGCATCAAATTGCGCACCATCCTGAGCTCTTTCTTGCCGAGGCGCCTAGACGGTATACACTGCAGCATGACACTTGTATGCACCTGCGATGCTCCACGTTCTTCAGGATCTTGTGGTTCTCGAGATTCAGTCCCACTCCAGGGAGCCTTCCCAGCAACGCTGAAGTTGTTGTAATTGATAGTAGGGTGAAACGCAAGATTGTGCACGTTGTGGAAGCAAGTCTGAAGAGGAAGCCGAGTCTAAAACCGGTTCTACTCGTGGTTGACGACCTTCAGGGTGCAAACTCTTGGTGTTACTTTGAAAGCGCCCTCAATACCCCACATTTCCCAACTGTCAGGTCGCCTATCCTCCGAGGGCTGGGAGTCACTGGAGCTGAGCTCTTCCATCGCCCACCACTGCGCCGCCACCACATTGGTTGGTTGCTGCTTGCCAACTGCCTAATACAGCTGGTCGCGTTCATTCAGATTAGCCTCCAGACCCTGTTCAACAACGACAGGGTGGGCAAGGCATTGAATCGCCAGTGCGGCTTCTACATATTGTTGGGTGGAGTTCGAATCAACCAGCCGCTGCGCTACCTCTCACAACAGGTACTCCAATGCCGCGTCACTCCAACTACCATGAAGCCACGACTAATTCAGCTCTTCAACGACACTCGCCTGCTGCCAAAGATCATTTCGGACCTGCAACCTTATAAGGTTGGTTAGCTTCTTCAATCCATGTCTCAGTGGTGTAGCGGTGCACGTGGCTACCTTGCTGAGAAGGTTGCGGTCATGGAGGAAGTTCGAGTCTTCCCTGAGACAGAAATCATTTTGCACCAATTTCTGGCGATGTGCCAACTTTTGGCTTCCAATTCAGGCTCTAGTGGTGGATTTGGAAGTTGAAACTCCAAAGGAGCTCCGTTTGAGAACCTTCAGTGGCAATCCAAAGGATATTACCGCATTCCGTTGCCATGAGCAAGCAGAGGGACTTTGAAAAGTTTAAGCTGACCCCCTTTGAAGAGGGGGAGGAAACCCAAGTTCCAGACAATGATGCAGAACTGGCTCAAGCTGTGAGGAACCTGGCCGCCGGCGAGGATCTCCCAGAGGTGTGACGTGAAATGGTGGTGATTCAGCATGATTGATTGCACTGCTTCAGAAGCCCCCACTGTGGTACGTTGACGGTTTCGGTACCAGAGATGGAAAGAAAGCGCTCGACTTCTACAAGCTGATTCATACCAAATTTGGGGTGTCCAAAGATGGCTCCGTGATTCACCGTCAGCCCACTCTGCAGGGGAGTTCCCTGATACTCTTGGTCAAGAAGGCGCTTGGAATCAGATCTCCACTGCACGTGCGTAGCAAAAGCAATTACTTTTTCACAAGCGCAGTCTACACGCGCTGGATTTCAGATTGGAGTCGCTCACGACTTTACACGTTTCTTGCGCACCGCAACCAGTGGGGAGAACGGAGAGAAGGCGCGCCAACTAGTACAACCCCACCTACTGAAGCTTCTGAACAACCCTCCTCTGGGCGGCAAGGGTAGAAAAGCGGTGAAGAGAACGGCGAATGATCAGTTGAATATTCCCAGTACTATTTTTGAAGAGGATGGCTACTAAGTGTATGCTGCTCGTACTGACGACCGCTACGATTCTGTTCCTCTCTCGCTCATCAAACGGCACCTGTTCTTGTTTCTCACCTGGATATGTGGTCTGCACTCGTGACAGCGATTCACTTTCATTGATGCTGGTACGTCACTGCCTCAATCAAACCTCTCCCAGCAACAACAGATCTGCCTTGAGCTGGTTCAGGTATGTACATACACTCGCAATTGTATGCAGCATAACTCGCACACTTCCATTGCAGCTCAGTATGCCCACCCCGCATTCTCGGAGTGGACATTTATTGTCTGGGAGAGACGCCCCCAGGGTGCACAGTGTGCCACGGAGTTAGCAGGTGCTGCAGCAGTTTGTTGTCAAGGCGATTTCTTGCTGCGATTGCCCAAATTGCGTTTCAGTACAAGCAGTGGTGGTGCTGCAATGACCAATAAGGCCACAAGGAGTGGCTCTCCAGTGACAACCAGTACACCTCCAATAGCGACAACCATAAACAAGCCTCCAGTGACCACAACTAGACCTCCAGTGGTGACTAGCAGAAGGCCCAGAGCTCCAGTGGCTACTACCAGACCTTCAGTCACAACCAGACCTCCAGTTACTACCAAAAGAACCAGACCTCCAGTGGTGACCACCACCAGGGCTCCAGTGGTGACAACTAAGAGAACCAGACCTCCAGTGGTGACCACCACCAGGGCTCCAGTGGTGACAACTAAGAGAACCAGACCTCCAGTGGTGACCACCACCAGGGCTCCAGTGGTGACAACCAGGAGAACCAGACCTCCAGTGGTGACCACCACCAGATCTCCTCCCACCACCAGGGCTCCAGTGGTGACAACCAGGAGAACCAGACCTCCAGTGGTGACCACCACCAGATCTCCTCCCACCACCAGGGCTCCAGTGGTGACAACCAGGAGAACCAGACCTCCAGTGGTGACCACCACCAGACCTCCAATGGTGACAACCAAGAGAACCAGACCTCCAGTGGTCACAACCAAAAGGATCGCAACTAAATCCCCAGTGGTAAGAACCACAGCTGGGCAGCCAATCAGGCCTGCAACCACACCGAGATCTGCAACAAGAAAAGTGGTAGCCACAACCAGAAAACGCAAGGCTGCCAGCATCCCTGGGACGCCCACTACAACCACAGCTGTCATCTTGATGGCGTGAGTTTGTTGGTCTGCAAACCAAATTGGAGTCTGCCCGCTGTTGTACCTTTTCAGGCAACCGCGCGACTCCCCTGGGATTCTACACTACTTGGCAAGCGTCATCGTTACCATTATCGCGCTACTGCTAATCTACGGATTGGGTAGAGGAGGCGTCGCCTTGAAAAACAGGCAGTCAGAACTCCGCGAACGTCAAGAACTGATCGAGATGCTGAGAAAGGATCAGCTGGAGATGTGGAGGTCCACTCTGCCACCGCGGCCACGCAGGCCGCCTCCTCCACCACCTGCGGCTATTGGGGCCTCTTCCCCTTCCATTGAAGAGGCAGTGGAGAACAATGAAATGCGTGTTGTGGCTGAGCTCCATACCAATCCCTTTGACGCGAGTTTTACTGGTGAAGAGAGAGTATGATCCCCATTGTAATTTCATCACCAAGTCGGTAAGGCGTAGAATGTCCTAGTCATCACAGAGGCATTTTCAACTGTGGCTGCTGGTCGCCACCTGGTCCTTGTCGGGTTCGGCTACCTCCTCCAGATCCACGCCCATGATGTCGCCCAGTGAGAATCCCTCTCGCTTGAGGTGAAGAATGCAGTACTTGGTCAGCCTGCATCATGGTGGCAGTTTGCAATGTATGTACATACGATGAGAGCAATGCTACGATGACAAACCCCATGCACTCCTTCGTATCCAGTTGCATTTGGGAGTTGAAGAGGCTCTGCACGTAGGCCTTGCCCGTCGCCTCGTGGCGCTTGATGACGTTCGTCTTCTTGTCCTGGAGGGTTTCACGCATAGTGCCTTACAAAGAGGGGCGCTTGGCGCCGTTTTTGTATGTAAGAGCATATGGGAAACCCTACCCTGACATAGAACATGGAGGCGATGGAGATAAGCGGGCCGGAAGCACTCTCCTCTTCGCCAGCCTTCTGGAACTTGGACTGGGTGGGGGCGGTGATCGTGACCCATTTGCCCGGAGGTTTCTGAGAGCCGTTTCAGCAGCAGGAACAGCAGCAGTGTGCAGTTTACAAATTGTGGTATTACAACTAGACGTGTGTCAAAATTGGGACAATAGTCCTGCTGCTGCTGCTGTTGAAACAACCTTGTGGGTGTCCAGTCACGTGGCGTCGTAGCTGACCAGGGGAACCTGTATATTCCACAATGCACACGACGCTACCCTTCAAACCGCGTAAAATTGTGGCAACCGCAACTCACAGGGCACTCATATAGGTTCTGATAAACAGAGTTCCACTGGGGCAGTCCCAGGTACACTTTGGGCGCCTTGGGTCCATGCTCGCCACCCATCTGGTCCACCTGGACTTTCATCTGCTGCTGTTCCTCGGCCAGGAAGTGGGAGATGTCGTCGTCATCAGTATGCATCGAACCTCCAGCCGCCGCAGCAGCGCTGGCCTGTCGCTTCTTGCTCATGACTTTTGAAAGTTGGGTAGTCAAAGTAGATCAACTGAACAAAGTGAGGATGCAGTTGGCGCTTATAAAGACCCCTCGAATGTAAGGTAATACGATACCCACCCCACACACTATAAACACACTATACGCCCACGCAATGAAGGTGGATAAACTAAACTGCTCGGTTTGGAGCAATGTTTATAAACGTGCCCTCAGATACAACACTGCATCGATCGCGAGTGCTAGCAGTCAACACTTTTCGAGTTTCCATTCAAGAAATGGGGAGCCATTATGGTTGACTGTAAGTATTTTCTTGTTTCAGAAACACGGTACAGGACATTAGTGGGCCAGCTAAACCTACTGTACCCACTTCTTTTCAGACATTAGTGTGGTAGTCGACGCCTATGTTGACATCGCTGCAGTAGAGAAGTGCATGCAGGTGATGCACGACCGGCAGGAAGCCCTTCCCCAGGAGTTGTGGTGTATGGCGAATTGTTTCGCCGATCGCCATTGCAAGCTAATCGACAAGGCCGTGGGTGTACTGTGGGAGGCGGGTGAGAAGGGCTGGGACTTTCTCCACTGTCTCGAGGTGGCCTTGAAGTCCCTGGGTCTGGAGGAGAAGGGGGAGGAGGAGGAGTGGAGGGAGATACTGGCCTTCTTTGCTCTCGTGAACGTCATGGTCGCCACCGGCATCGTGACAGCGTTGGAGGCGCTGAAGAGGGAGGCCCGCCTGCTCATCCTTCACCGCTATGGCCTGACTGGATGGCGACGCTTTTGCAGCTATATGAACAATTGCGAAAATGCTATGACCTACTTTCTCGAGCCACGTGGCAAGCCACCAGAGAAGAGTCTAGGACGAACTCTGCAGACATTGTGTTGCTGTTGTGTGCCCATGACCAAGACATGAATTATACGGCCCCTCACACGATTATACGGTCCCTCGGTTCTTGTGAGTGTGTGTTTCTAATTATAGACTTCCGAAACGTTTGCGAAATTCACCAAATTCCGAAATCGCACCCTGAAATGCGTGGGCGTAATATGTTTTCTGATTATAGGTTTTCGAAACGCTTGCGAAATTCACCAAATTGCGAAATCGCACCCCAAAATGCGTGGGCGTATGTTTTCTGATTATAGGTTTTCGAAACGTTTGCGAAATTCACCAAATTGCGAAAATCGCACCTCAGACTGAAATCTGACACCCAAATTGCGTGGGCGTGTTTACAGCCTGGATTGCATAAATATCGAGCTGCTTTTGCTCAAGACCATCGATCAGAGAATTCACATCTATCTGCCCAGTTCTGGCAACGTGCCAACTGGCATTTCACCAACATTTGAATTCTTCAAGCTGGATCAGTTGAAGGGCCAGTGCGATGCGGTGCTGGTCGAGCTGCTGCACGAGGAGACCTCGTCCCACCTGCCCCAGACGACGGCAGAATGGATCTGTCACAACCTCCGCGTGGGCGGCTCCTGCATCTTCGTGGGAGATCTGTCACACTTGGCCTGCAGGCATTGCGTCAGCGAATTCCTACTGAAACGCCTGAATGGCACGGTTAGTGATGACGTGTCACTCTGTGGTGCGTGGGTGCAAATTGAGTGCAAGTTCAGATGAAAGTCCATGGCCTGGAGGGCTTCTTCAGACTGGCCACCTACCCAATGTGTCAGTACGAGGGCGGTAACTGCAAGGCCGCCACCCACGTCCACTACATCAACGTGCAGAAGCGAGGGGAGGGGGAAACGCGACGCTACAGCATTCCACTGGCTG